>ML253339.1:0-26967 GCA_005239495.1 Nicotiana undulata
AAACAAGATCACATAGCAATCAAGGTTACCTAGAGGGACAATTTCCCTCTTACGAGGTTAGAAGGAGACTCACCTCGACGAATGACTCCTCGGACCAAAGACCGGATCAAGAATGCGCCCAAAGCTCCGAAACTACCCTCGACGGATCACAACTAGACAAACATAGCATAATTGAATCAATTTATGCTCCAAGAATAAGAATTAACAAGAAATTCCAAAATNCGGATTTTGAAAATTCTCGAAGGAATGAATTACCCGAAGCCTAAGGATCGTAATTACCTAATTTATTTAGGAATTCATGGCTAAAAAGGGATAATTCACTAATTATCAAAGCCCTAGGAATTTCTACCCAATGTTTCCCATGATTTTGATATTTTTAAGAACAAAATTAGTTGAATTCCATGAAAAATTGATAATTTAGAGAAGAAGTCACTCACCTTAGATGATAGTGGCTTTGGACAGCCTTTTCCCTAGCTTTGAGGAGCTCTAATGGAGGTTGGGTATTGAATAATAAAGAAGAAACCAGTAATTAGGCATTTAAATACTGCCCAGAAAAACCTTCACTGCGATCGCAGCATCAGGCCTGCGATCGCAGAGACCAAGCTGCCAGAAAACTGTGATCACGGGTGGAGGTCTGCGATCGCGGAGAACAAATGGTCCTGGGCCCCAAACGACACTATGCGATCGCATAGATGGGGCATGCGATCGCGGAGAGTGGGGAGTTAGGCTTATGCGATCGCATGAGTGAGGTCTGCGATCACAGAGAGTGGGGGAAGAGACTTATGCGACCGCAGAGAATAAAATTTAGCCCAGAAGAAATCCCTCTCTGCGATCGAAATCATCCCTCTGCGATCGCAGAGAAGGAAACCAGACAGGAAATTTTCTGGTTTTTCTAACTTAGCTCCCGGGGGTCTAAAACACCCCTGAGCCCCCCGGGACCCCGTCCAAAAGCACCGGCAAGTCTGTATTCATGATACGGACTCGTTCGAACTTCCGGAATATGAAAAACAACAACGGAACTCAGAATCAAACCCCAAAACCCAATTAACCAAACTTAAGAACTTAAGACTTCTAGAAACCACTTCATTACGCCGAACGGGTCTATACTACCCGGAATGACCCCAAATTTTGCAGACAAGTCATAAATGACTATACGGAACTATTGCCGGTCCTGGAATTCCATTCGGACCTTGATAGCATAAATTCACGTCCCAACCCAAATTTCAAACATAAGGAAATCCTGATTTCCATTTCGGGCGTCGAAATGCTCCTGGGTCATCAGAAACCCGAGCCGAACATACGCCCAACTCCGAAATCACTGTACGGAGCTACTGGAGCTGTCAGAACTCGATTCCGAGGTCGTTTGCTCAAAATGTTGACCGAAGTCAAACTTGGCCAAATAGGCCAGCCTTAAGGAACCAAGTGTTCCTAAACCATCCAATTCATTCCCAAATCCCGAACCACCCGCTCCCGCGAGTCATAATGCACGAATAGCCGCTACGGAAGGTTTCATTTTAAGGAAACGGGATCCTAACACGCAAAATGACCGGCTGGGTCGTTACATTCTCCCCCTCTTAAACAAACGTTCATCCTCGAACGGGACTAGAATCGTACCTGGAATGCTGAATAGCTGTGGATATCTACTCCGCATGTCCTGCTCGGACTCCCAAGTTGCCTCCTAAACTGGTTGGCCCCTTCACTGGACCTTAACCGCAGAAACTGTCTTAGACCTCAACTGGCGGTCCTGCCTATCAATAATGGCAACTGGCTCCTCCTTGTAGTCCAACTTCTCATCTAACTGGATAGTGCTGTAATCAACCACGTGCGAGAAGTCGGCGTGATACCTCCGAAGCATTGATACGTGAAAAACTGGGTGAACTCCTTATAAGGCTGGAGGCAAAGCAAGCTCATAAGAAACCTCTCCAACCTGCTTCAACACCTCGAAAGGACCTATAAACCTGGGGCTCAACTTGCCTTTCTTCCCAAATATCATAATGCCCTTCATCGGTGAAACCTTCAAGATAACCTTATCTCCCTCCATGAATGCTACATCACGTGCCCGCTGATCTGGTAGCTCTTCTGCCTAGACTGTGCTGTATGGAGCCTTTCCTGAATAATCTTCACCTTTTCCAAGGCATCTCTCACCAGATATGTATCATATAACTTGGCCTCGCCAGGCTCAAACCATCCAATAGGAGAACGGCATTGCCGACCATATAAAGCCTCAAATGGAGCCATCTCGATGCTGGAATGATAACTGTTATTGTATGCAAACTCCGCTAAAGGCAAGAACTGATCCCACTGACCCCCGAAATCAATCACACAGGCCCTGAGCATATCTTCCAGAATCTGAACTGTACGCTTTGACTGGCCATCAGTCTGAGGGTGAAATGCTGAACTGAGGTCTATCTGAGTACCCATCTCGCTGTGCAAGGCTCTCCAGAAGTGCGAAGTGAACTGAGGACCCCGGTCTGAAATGATAGACATCGGCACACCATGCAACCGGACTATCTCACGAAGGTAAATCCAAGCCAGCCTCTCTGTAGTGTAAGTAGTAGCCACAAGAATGAAATGCGCCGATTTGGTCACTCTATCTACAATGACCCAAACCGCGTCAACCTTCCGCAAAGTCCAAGGCAACCCAACCACGAAGTCTATAGTGATACGCTCCCATTTCCACTGAGGAATGTGCATCTGCTGAAACAAGCCTCCTGGCCGCTGATGCTCGTACTTAACCTGCTGACAATTAAGACACCTAGCTACATGCTGAACAATGTCCTTCTTCATCCGCCTCCACCAGTAGTGCTGCTTCAAATCACGATACATCTTTGTCGCTCCGGGATGAATAGAATACCGAGAACTGTGCGCCTCTGCTAGAATCCTCTCCCTCAGGCCGTCAATATCAGGAACACACAATCAACCCTGGAGTCGTAGAACACGATCCTCGCCTAAAGTGCTCTGCTAGGCGTGGATCATCAAACTGTCGAGCCTTGATCTCTCCCAATAATGAAGACTGAGCAACCATATGAGCCAAAACTCGACGAGACTCTGAAAGGTCAAATCTCACCAATTGATTGGCCGAGGACTGGATGTCCAAGGCTAAAGGTCTCTCCTCAGCTACAATGTAGGCCAAACTACCCATAATAGCTGCCCGCCTGCTCAAAGCATCCGCCACTACATTTGCCTTGCCCAGGTGATACAGAATAGTGAGATCATAGTCATTTAACAACTCAAGCCACCTCCGTTGCCTCAAATTAAGGTCCCTCATCTTAAGCAAGTACTGCAAGCTGCGGTGGTCCGTATAGACCTCACAAGATACACCCATATAAGTAGTGCCACCATATCTTCAAAGCATGAACAATCGCTGCCAACTCCAAATCGTGCACAAGGTAATTCTTTTCATGAACCTTCAGCTGCCGCGAAGCATAAGCAATAACCCTGCCATCCTGCATCAACACACATCCTAACCTGACGCGTGAAGCGTCGCAATACACTGGATATACTACAGACTCAAAAGGCAATGATAACATTGGTGCTGAAGTCAATGCTGACTTGAGCTTCTGAAAGCTCGCCTCACAATCGTCGGACCACTGAAATGGAGCATTCTTCTGAGTAAATCTAGTCAATGGAGCGTCCATAGAAGAGAATCCCTCAATGAACCGACGGTAGTAACCTGCTAAACCCAGAAAACTCCTGATCTCTGAAGCTGAAGTAGGACGTGGCCAACTCTGAACTGCCTCAATCTTCTGCGGATCAACCTTGATACCCTCACCGGACACCACATGCCCCAAAAATGCAACGGAATCTAACCATAACTCGCACTTGGAGAACTTAGCATACAACTTCTGTTCCCGCAAGGTATGGAGCACAACTCTCAAATGCTTCTCATGCTCACCCAGGCTCCGCGAATAAATCAAGATGTCATCAATGAAGACGATGACGAAGGAATCAATATACGACTTGAATACCCTATTCACCAAGTCCATGAATGCTGCTGGGGAATTAGTTAAACCAAAGGACATCACCAGGAACTCATAATGGCCATATCTGGTACGAAATGTAGTCTTCAGAACATTTGAAGCCCGAATCTTCAACTGATGATAACCTGATCTTAAATCAACCTTGGAAAACACACAAGCACCCTGCAATTGGTCAAATAAATAATCGATGCGCGGCAGAGGATATTTATTCTTAATAGTAACCTTATTCAGTTGGCGGTAATCAATACACACCCGCATAGACCCATCCTTCTTCTTCACAAATAGGACTGGAGCACCCCACGGTGACACACTCGTTCTGATGAACCCCGTAGCCAACAACTCCTCAAGTTGCTCCTTTAACTCTTTCAACTCCTTAGGAGCCATACGATATGGGTGAATGGAAATAGGCTGAGTATCTAGAGCTAAATCAATACAGAAATCAATATCTCGATCTGGAGGCATGCCTGGAAGATCTGAAGGAAATACGTCTGAAAACTCTCGCACCACCGGCACTGAATCAATGGTCGAAGACTCGGCGGTGGTGTCCCGCACATAAGCAAGGTAAGACAAACAACCCTTCTCAACAATATGCCGAGCCTTCATGAAGGAAATGACCCGGCTAAAGGCACTAACTGAAGAACCTCTCCACTATAGCCTAGGCGACTCAGGCATGGCTAAAGTGTCTGTCTTGGCATGGCAATCTAACACAGCATGGTAAGGAGATAGCCAATACATGCCTAGGATAACCTCAAAATCAATCATAACCAGCAATAAAAGATCTGCTCTAGTATCGAAACCGCAGAAAGTGATCCCATAAGACCGGTAGATCCGATCTACCACCACAGAATCACCCAAAGGAGTGGAAACATATATAGGAGAACCTAAGGACTCATAAGGGACATCCAGAAAATGAGCAAATAGTACTGAAACATATGAATACGTGGATCCTGGATCAAATAGTACCGAAGCCTCTCTACCATATACTGAGATAATACCTGTGATTACGGCGTCTGAGGCTACTGCATCTGATCTGGCCGAAATGGAATAGAATCTGGCTGAGGCTCCGGAAGACTGAACTCCCCCATAGTGAACAGGAACTAACTGACCTCCTGCTGACTGGCCTCCCCCTCTAGGACGACCCCTGCCGACCTGTCCCCCACCTCGAGGTGGACGGACTGCTGGTGCTGAACTACTAGGTTGATAACTCTGTTGCACTACCTTTCCCCGATACTTGGGACAATACCTCCACGTATGACCCGGCTCCCCACACTCGAAACAACCTCATGGCACTACAGCCCGCTGCCCTAAAGAGTAAGAACCCTGAATAGCCGGAGGGCGGTGTGAACCCTCTGGTAAGGCACTGAAATAGGTACCAGAGGATCTCTGATGACTGGAATAACCGCTGGGTGCACTCTAGATGGCTGGAGGAAGATAGGAACGCTCTGGCATAGCGCCGAACTGAGGCCTCACTGAACCACCTCAATGGGTAGTTGGGCTGCTGAATATGAAGGTCTGCTGGGATGACCACTACCGAACTGACCCCTGCTCCTAGCTGAAGCATCCCTGAACTCTCCTGAGAACCTGGCCCTCTTGTCCCGCTGACCCTGCTGACCGTGTTCCCTGCTCCTCAACCGATACCCCTCAATCCGTCGAGCTATCTCGACTACAAGCTGGTAGGGGGTACCCATCTCCACCACTCGGTCCATAGAGGCCCTAATACCTGGATGCAAGCCTGCCACAAACCGCCGCACCCTCTCGGCATCAGTAGGTAATATCATAAGGGCATGGCGAGATAACTCGGAAAATCTAGCCTCATAATCAGTCACTGACATCTGCCCATGCTCTAGTCGATCAAACTGACCCCGTAGCTCCTCCCTCTCAGAAGGTGGAATGTATCTGTCTAGAAATAGCTGGGCGAACTGATCCCAAGTGACAGTAGGAGAATCTGCTGGTCTGCATAGAATATATGACTACCACCACCTGCGAGCTCTGCCCTCTAACTGAAATGTGGTGAAATCCACTCCATGGGACTCCAAAATCCTCATGTTGTGCAGTCTTTCCCTGCACCTATCAATGAAATCCTGAGCATCCTCACCCCGCTCACCCCCGAAGACTGGAGGGCGAAGTCGGGTCCATCTATCCAACATCTTCTGTTGGTCACCCTCTCCAACTGGCCTGGGCTCTAGGGCTGCTACTACGGGCTGAACCCCACCCACGGGCGGTGTGCCCGGGGTATGACGTGTTTCTGCTGCCTGACCTGTGGCCTTAGCGGTAGGGGTCTGGACTCCCCCTCCAACTATAGAAGTAGGAGGGTCGGCTGGAAATAAACCAGCCTGAGAAATAGTGTCCATGAATCTCAGCATACGGCCCATGACCTCCTGGAAGCCTGGCCCCGTCATGAAATCCACTGGAGCAGGTGCTACTGGAGGTACCTCATCCTGCTCCTCCATAATAGGGTCCTCTGGTAGTGCCACTGGTGTAGCTCTGGGATGCCCTCGTCCCCTACCTCGAGCAGGTGCTCTACCCTGACCTCGGGCAGCGGGGGAAGCAGCATCTCCTAGGCCAGAAACATCGTATGCACGCGTCCTCACTTTCTGTGAGAGAATAGAAGAATAAGTTTGAGTACATCATAGATTGCACGACAGGAGCCAAGCTCAATCAATCAACAAGAATGCCTTTTCCTCGACTATTTGACTCCGAATGGCCCAAATCTAGCTAAAAATAATTACATATCATAAATACAACTATAATAGACTAATTTAATTGATGAAATCAAGACTTTAACAAGAATTATGAAAATCGCCCCAAAAATTAAACACGGGCCCACGTTCGGAATCAGGAAAAAGTCACAAAATAAGATCACTCATTCAACCATGAGTCCAACCATACCAAAATTAGTCTAATCTGATCACAACTCAACCTTCAAATCCCCAAGTTATAGTTTATGAAGTTTCTAAAATTTTCCCCAAATTTCCATCTCAAAGTACTAATTCAATGATGAAACCAATGATATGTTCATGTATATTAACTAAATCCGCGTTAAAATCACTTACCCCGATGATTTTCTTTGAAAACCCACGAAATATCGCCATAAACCGAGCTCCTAAAGTCCAAATGTGAAATAATACCTTAACCATTGTTTATATTGTACACAATCTGACCTCCTATTGTGTTGACCGCACATTTTTTATGCGGCCGCACCTCCCAGGTCCCACGGCCGCAAATTCCAAATTGTGTGGCCGCACTTCAACGATGGCTGCACTACCATGCATTATTAAATTAGCCATAACATTTTGTACAAATGTCCAAATGAAGAATGGTTTAACTTTATGAAAGCGAGATTCTAAGGGCTACAACTTTCATTTTTGGATCATCTCCAAATTCCTTATATATCAAAGATATAAGCTTCTGAAGTAGGACCGCTGAACCTGCAGAACCCCTTTTTGTGGCCGCGAGAAGAATTACGCGGACCGCATAATTTTATATGCGTTCCGCATAAGGTCTCACATCCACACTCCAAAATGTTCCCATTGCACTCCCAAAAGCTCCATAACAACATCAGTGTGTCAAAATGCCCAAACTCGCTCAAAACCCACCCCGAAACACACTCGAGCTACTCGGGACCCTCTCTGAATGTACCAAAAAGTCCTAAAACATAATACAGACTAATTCAAACCCTCAAACCACCTCAAAAAACATCAAAAAATATGAATCACACTTAGATTCAAACTTATTGAACTTTTAAACTTCAAAATTCTACAATCGATTCCGAAACCTAGCAAATCACGTCTGATTGATCTAATATTTTGCACAAAAGTCATATTTGACATTAGGGACCTACTCCAAGTTTGGGAATCAAAATCTGACCCCGATATCGAAAATTCTACTCTCGGTCAAACTTCCCAAAAATTCAGCTTTCGCCATTTCAAGCCTAATCCAGCTACGAACCTCCACATCACAATCCAGACATGCTCCTAAGTCCAAAATCACCCAACGGAGCTAACGGAACCGACAAAACTCCATTCCGGAGCCGTCGTCATACAAATCCCACTATAGTGAAAAACCTAGAACTTAGCATCCGTTTTAGGGAGTATGTATCCCAATTCACTCTGAAACCAAAAATAAAATCTCCTGACAAGTCACATAAGCAGAAAAAGATATGAGGAAAGCAATAAATAGGGGATCAGGGATAATTATTTCAAAACGACAGGCCGGATCGTTACAATCCATCTCCACTAAACTATATTAACAAAACATCATACCCAACAACAAAACGTTTCACAAGTTAAAAGTTCAAACATCATTCAATGAGTGTTTTGTATTGCATCACCTCAATCTTCACTACTAGAAACTTCATCTTCGACATGGTTTGAAGGATCACGACAAGAAGGACTAGCATCTCAGGAAGGCTCACGAGGCCGGTGAATGGGAAAAACACAACTAGCAAGAAGATTCAGCTGAACTTGAAGGAGAATAAATTGTTAGTCCCTCTTTTCTAGCTGAACCTGAAGGGTATCAAATAATTTTTCTCTCTTTTGTTCTCTAGCCTTTGTCTCTTCAAGCTCTCGTGTAACCTTTGTGATCTTCTTCTCCATAGACGAGATAGTCAACCTTTCAATTGCCTCGCCTTGGACAGAAGTCCCTATTCCTTGCCATCTAGCCCTGTAGCACCGACAACATCCAACCATATCTTTTGCGCTTCTTTGTCTGAAACGGGTTGTCGCTCATCTTGCTCATTCGGTGGCAAGCTCTAAGGGGACCTTATGCGATCACGGAGAGATGTCGGCGATCGCAGAGAACATTGGATGGCCCAGCATAATTACTTCTCTGCGATCGCATCACTGCTTCTGCGATCGCAGAGAAGGAAACCAGACAGAAAAATTTCTGGTTTTTCTAACTTAGCTCCCGGGGCTCTAAAACACCCCTGAGCCCCCCGGGAGCCCTTCCAAAAGCACCGACAAGTCTCTATTCATGATACGGACTCGCTCGAACTTCTGAAACATGAAAAACAACAACGAAACTCAAAATTCAACCCGAAAATCAAATTAATCAAACTTAAGAACTTTGTAATTCTAGAATTCATTACATTGCGCCGAACGGGTCTATACTACTCGGAATGACCCCAAATTTTGCAGACAAGTCATAAATGACTATACGGAACTATTCCCGGTCCCGGAATTCTGTTCGGACCTCGATAGCATAATGTCCCGTTTCAAGCCAAATTCCAAACTTAAGGAAATCCTGATTTCCATTTCGGGCGCCGAAACGCTCCCGGGTCATCAGAAACCCGAGCCGAACATATGCCCACGTCCAAAATCATCATACGGAGCTACTGGAGCTGTCATAACTCGATTCCGAGGTCGTTTGCTCAAAATATTGACCAAAGTCAAACTTGGCCAAATAGGCCAACCTTAAGGAACCAAGTGTTCCTAAACCATCCAATTCATTCCCAAATCCCAAACCGCCCGCTCCCGCGAGTCATAAAGAACGAGTAGCCGCTATGGAAGGTTTCATTTAAGGGAACAGAGTCCTAATACGCGAAATGACCGGCTGGGTCATTACATTCTCCCCTTCTTAAACACACGTTCGTCCTCGAACGTATCTAGAATCGTACCTGAAGTGCTGAATAGCTGTGGATATCTGCTCCGCATGTCCTGCTCGGACTCCGAGGTCGCCTCCTCAACTGGTTGGCCTCTCCACTGGACCTTAACCGCAGAAACCGCCTTAGACCTCAACTGGAGGTCCTGCCTATCAACAATAGCCACTGGCTCTTCCTCGTAGCCCAACTTCTCATCTAACTGGATAGTGCTGTAATCAACCACGTGTGAGAATTCGGCATGATACCTCCGAAGCATGGAAACATGAAAAACTGGGTGAACTCTTGATAAGGCTGGGGGCAAAGCAAGCTCATAAGAAACCTCTCCCACCCGTTTCAACACCTTGAAAGGACCTATAAACCTGGGGCTCAGCTTGCCTTTCTTCCCGAATCTCATAATGCCCTTCATCGGCAAAACCTTCAACATAACCTTATCTTCTTCTATGAATGATACATCACGCGCCCGCTGATCTGCGTAGCTCTTCTTCCTAGACTGTGCAGTATGGAGCCTCTCCTGAGTAATCTTCACCTTCTCCAAGGCATCTCTGACCAGATCTGTGCCGTATAACTTGGCCTCACCAGGCTCAAACCACCCAATCGGAGAACGACATCGCCGACCATATAAAGCCTCAAATAGAGCCATCTCGATGCTGGACTGATAGCTATTAGTGTACGCAAACTCCGCCAAAGGCAAAAACTGGTCCCACTGACCTCCAAAATCAATCACACAAGCCCTGAGCATATCCTTCAATATCTGAACTGTACGCTCTGACTGGCCATCAGTCCGAGGGTGAAATGCTGAACTGAGGTCTATCTGAGTACCCATCTCGCTGTGCAAAGCTCTCTAGAAGTGCGAAGTGAACTGAGGGCCCCGATCTGAAATGATAGACACCGGCACACCATGCAACCGGACTATCTCACGAAGGTAAATCTGAGCTAGCCTCTCTGTAGTATAAGTAGTAGCCACAGAAATGAAATGCGCCGATTTGGTCAATCTATCCACAATGACCTAAACCGCATCAACCTTCCGCAAAGTCCAAGGCAACCCAACCACGAAGTCCATAGTGATACACTCCCATTTCCACTGAGGAATGGGCATCTGCTGAAACAAGCCTCCTGGCCGCTGATGCTCGTACTTAACCTACTGACAATTAAGACACCTGGCCACATACTAAAAAATGTCCTTCTTCATTCGCCTCCACCAGTAGTGCTGCCTCAAATCACGATACATCTTTGTCGCTCCTGGGTGAATAGAGTACCGAGAACTGTGCGCCTCTACTAGAATCCTTTCCCTCAGGCCATCAATATCAGGAACACACAATCGCCCTTGGAGCCGCAAAACACCATCCTCGCCTAAAGCAACCTCCTTGGCCCTGCCCTAGACCACTGTATCCCGAAGCTCTGCTAGACGTGGATCATCAAAATGTCGAGCCTTGATCTCTCCCAACAATGAAGACTAAGCTACCACATGAGCTAAAACTCGATGAGGCTCTGAAAGGTCCAATCTTACCAAACGGTTGGCTAAGGACTGAATGTCCAAGGCTTAAGGCCTCTCCTCAGCTGAAATGTAGGCCAAACTACCCATGCTAGTTGTCCGCCTGCTCAATGCATCCGTAACTACATTTGCCTTGCCCGGATGATATATAATAGTGAGATCATAGTCCTTCAATAACTCAAGCCACCTTTGGTGCTCAAATTAAGGTCCCTCTGCTTAAGCAGGTACTGCAGGCTGCGGTGGTCCGTATAGACCTCACAAGATACACCATATAAGTAATGCCGCCATATCTTCAAGGCATGAACAATCGCCGCTAACTCCAAATCGTGCACAGGGTAATTCTTTTCATGAACCTTCAGCTGCCGTGAAGCATAAGCAATAACCCTGCCATCCTACATCAACACATATCCCAACCTGATGCGTGAAGCGTCACAATACACTGTATACACACCAGACTCAGAAGGCAATGATAACACTGGTGCTAAAGTCAATGCTGATTTGAGCCTCTGAAAGCTCGCCTCACAATCGTCGGACCACTAAAATGGAGCATTCTTCTGAGTCAATCTAGTCAATGGGGCGGCAATAGAAGAGAATCCCTCCACGAACCGACGGTAGTAACCTGCTAAACCTAGAAAACTCCTGATCTCTGAAGCTGAAGTCGGACGTGGCCAACTTTGAACTGCCTCAATCTTCTGCGGATCAACCTTGATACCCTCACCGGACACCACATACCCCAAGAACACCACCGATTCCAACCAGAACTCACACTTGGAGAACTTAGCATATAGCTTCTGTTCACGTAAGGTCTGAAGCACAACCCGCAAATGCTGCTCGTGCTCACCCAGGCTCCGTGAGTAGATCAATATATCATCAATGAAAAAAATCACGAATGAATCAATATACGGTCCGAATACCCTATTCATCAAGTCCATAAAGGCTACTGGGGCATTAGTCAAGCCAAAGGACATCACTAGAAACTCATAGTGGCCATATCTGGTGCGAAAAACAGTCTTCGGGACATCAAAAGCCTGAATCTTCAGCTGGTGATAGCCTGACCTCAGATCAATCTTAGAGAACACACGAGCACCCTGTAGCTGATCAAACAAATCATCAATACGCGGAAGAGGATACTTGTTCTTGGTGGTCACTTTATTCAGCTGGCGGTAGTCAATACATATCCGCATAGACCCATCCTTCTTCTTTACAAATAAGACTGGAGCACCCCACGACGACACACTTGGCCTGATAAATCCCTTGGCCAACAACTCCTCAAGCTGCTCCTTCAACTCTTTTAGCTCCTTAGGAGCCATGCGACAAGGAGGAATAGAAATAGGCTGAGTATCTGGAGCCAAGTCAATGCAGAAATTCTATATCTCGATCTGGAGGCATGCCTGGAAGATCTGAAGGAAACACATCCGGAAACTCTCGAACGACAGGCACTGAATCAATGGTAGGAGATTCGGCGGTGGTGTCCCTCACATAAGCAAGATAAGACATGCACCCTTTCTCGACCATATGCCGATCTTTCATGAAGGAAATGACCCGGCTGAAGGCACTAACTGAAGCCCCCTCCACTCTAACCTCGGCAATTCAGACATGGCTTATGTAACTGTCTTGGCATGGCAATCCAATACAGCATGATAAGGAGATAACCAATCCATGTCCAAAATAACCTCGAAATCAACTATATCAAGCAATAACAGGTCGGCTCTGGTCTCAAACCCGCAGAAGGTGATCACACACGATCGGTAAACTCGGTCTACCTCCACGGAATCACCCACAGGAGTGGACACATACAAGGGAGAACCCAAGGACTCACAAGCAACATCCAGAGAATGAGAAAATAACACCGAAACATATGAATATGTAGACCCTGGATCAAATGGCACGGAAGCCTCTCTACCATAGACTGAAATAATACCTGTAATCACCGTGTTTGAGGCCACTGCATCTGCCCGTACTGGAATAGCATAAAATCTGGCTGAAGAACCCGATGACTGAGCTCCCCCAGGACGAGCTGGAGCTGGATGACCCCCTCCTGACTGGCCTCCCCCTCTAGGACGGCCCCTGCCAATATGACCTCCACCCCTAGGTGGTCGAACTGCTGGTGCTGAACCTCTAGGCTGGCAACTCTGTTGTACGACCTTGCTCCGATATCTGGGACACTGCCTGATCATATGGTCCAACTCCCCACACTCGAAATAACCTCTACGTGCCATAGCCTGCTGCCCCGAGGAAGAAGAACCCTAAATAGCTGGAGGGCGGTAATAATCATCTGGCATGACACTAAAATAGGAGCCAGGGGATCTCGGATGGCTGGAATAACTGCTGGGTGCACTCTGGGGTAGCTGGTTGATGATAAGAGCGCTCTGGCATGGCATTAAACTGGGGCCTGACTGGAGCAACCCTAAGAGGTAAGGAAGGTGCTACATAAGAAGGCCTGCTAGACTAACCACCTCCAAACTGACCCCTGCCCCTGGCTGAAGTACCCCTGAAATCACCTGCAAACTTGGCCCTCTTGTCCTGCTGACCTAGCTGACCCTGCTCCCTGCCCTTCACACGGTAACCCTCGATACGTCGAGCTATCTCGACTACAAGCTGATATGGGGTACCCATATCTACCTCTCTGGCCATGGAAGTCCTGATACCCAGGTGTAATCTTGCCACAAACCGTCGAACCCTCTCACCATCTGTGGGCAATATCATGAGAGCATGGCGAGACAACTCTGAGAACCTGGCCTCATAATCTGACACAGACATCTGCCCCTGCTCTAATCTCTCGAACTGACCCCGAAGCTACTCCCTTTCAGATGGTGGAATGTATCTGTCCAAAAATAACTGAATAAACTGCTCCCAAGTAACCGGTGGAGACCCTGCTGGCCTACTTAGTATATAAGACAGCCACCAACGGCGAGCTCTGCCCTCAAGCTGGAAGGTCGTGAAATCTACCCCATGTGACTCTAGTATCCTCATGTTGTGCAGTCTATCCCTGCACCTCTCGATGAAATCCTGTGCATTCTCTCCCCGCTCACCCCCGAAGGTCGGAGGGCGAAGCTTGGTCCATCTACCCAGCAGCTTCTGCTGGTCCATCTCTGCGACTGGCCTGGGCTCTGGTGCTGCCACCCCAGGCTGAATCGCGATCACTGGTGGAATATCTGGAGTACGATGTACTGCCGGTGCTGGTCCTGTAGCCTGAGTGGTAGGGATCTGAACTCCCCCTCCTGCGTGAGAAGCAGCAGGATCTGATGGAAGTACACCCGCCTGTGACATAGTATCCATAAACCGCAGCATACGGCCCATGACCTCGTGGAAGCCCGACGCCGTCATAAAATAAGCTGGTGGTGGAGCTACTGGAGGCAGCTCATCCTGCTCCTCAACATAAGGGTCCTCAGTCGGAGCGACCGGTAAAGCTCTGGGATGCCCTCGCCCCCTCCTACGAACAGGAGCCCTACCCCTGCCTCTACCACGACCTTGAGCGGCGGGGGTAGCAGCCTCCCCTGGACCAAGAACATGTGAAGCACGCGTCCTCACCATCTGTGAGAGAATAGAAGAACAGGTTTGAGTACATCCCCGACTGCACAATAGGATACGAACAAAAAGAGTTTCTTAACACCCTATAGCCTCCTGAAGATAAGTACAGACGTCTCCGTACCGATCCACAAGACTCTACTGGGCTTGCCCGTGACTCATGAGACTACGTGAACCTAGAGCTCTGATACCACGTTGTCACGACCCAAATCCTAATTCAGGTCGCGATGGCGCCCAATAGCGGGGTTAGGCAAGCCGAAATAACATTCACTAGGTGATACCCTTTCCGTTCGATCAAACAAGTCAATAATTACCAGTTTAAAACAACCAACCTGATACTAGCCTTGAGTGAAGGTAAAATCATAGTAAATACAAGGCCGAAATAAAACATATACATAGATATACAACCCAATACCCAAAATATATACCGCCTGTGTGCCAAGAACTAGTGTCACGAGTGTCACAGGCAACTACTGAAAACACAATGACTATAATATACACAGGGTCTCAGCCTGAATGAAATAGACAGAGGATATAACAGAAGAACTCCAGGGTGCTGCTAGGAAATCGCTGGGAAAGCAGCTCACCGTGAAGTATAACCACGCTATCAATATCTAGCACCGGCCTGATAATCAGACGGACCAGCCTCCGGACCTGCACAATCAAGTGCAGAAAGAAAGGAAAGTGCAGCATGAGTACATATATATAAATATGTATCCAGTGAGTATCCCGTCTAACCTTGAAGAGGTAGTGACGAGAGGTCGACTCGATACTCACTAAGGTCCAACAGTAATAAAGTAAAGCAGGATATGAGGAAAGCAATAGACATGTAGCAGGGTACAAATAATAAGGAAATATCACAGAGTTCTCAAATAATTACTCAAAACAATAGAAACTTCCCTTTTAGTCTTTCTCAAACAATCGTCAAATCATAAGTCGGGACACAATACCGAGCAGCCCTGCGCACCGAAGAGTAAAACATTTGGCTGGAATCAGGGGGAAGAATAGCTATGCACTGCCGGGGATCGACCGGCCCCCACCAAGAGTGAATGCCGATAATGTAATCATACCAAAGAGCTATGCACTGCCGGGGATCGACCGGCCCGTACCAAGAGTGCATGCTTACCAATAACTCAACTACGCACTGCCAGAGATTGACCGTCCTGTACCAAAAGTGCGTCCATCAGTGTAATCATATCATATCATAATGTAACTTCGTCCATGCACTGCCGGGGATTGACCGACCCGTACCAATAGTGCATTCTCAAGTAAGTCCCTGTGCACTGCCGGGGATCGACCGGCCTGAACCAGGAGTGCACTATATATATATATATATATTCGCCGTGGTGTACGACCCGCTCCCCTAAGAGTGGAAGGAATTACACGTCACTTGCGGAATGTAACTTGCAAAGCGACAACCTACGTATACCA
The DNA here is from genome assembly GCA_005239495.1 of Nicotiana undulata. NCBI lineage: Eukaryota > Viridiplantae > Streptophyta > Magnoliopsida > Solanales > Solanaceae > Nicotiana > Nicotiana undulata. The sequence goes on from ML253339.1 coordinate 16,031, forward strand.
ATTACTAGGTTCACTTTACATATCAAATCTTTCCAAATACTTAATCAATGAAATATTCAAGGAAACAATGCTGCATCCAAGCAAGAATTATAAAATATAAGTCATTTCAAAGTAGAAGACAAGGCATGCTGTGATCCTAAAACTACCCGGACATAACCACAATAGTTGCTACGTGCGGACTCTCGTCACAAGGTACGCACGCAGCCCCCGAATACAAACATATAACACATAGAGCACCTATGGGGACAATTTCCCCCTTACAAGGTTAGAAAGGAGACTCACCTCGACGAAGCACTCCTCGGACCAAGGACCAGATCAAAAGATGCGCCCGAAACGCCGAAATTACTCTTGACGGTTTACAACTAGCCAAACATAGCATGATTGAATCAATTTAAGGTTCAAGAAGGAGAATTATCAAGAATTCCTAAAATTTAACATTCTTGGCGATTTTTGAAGTTTCGACCCCGGGCCCCCGCTTTCGGATTTTGAAAATTCTTGAAGGATTAAATTACCCGTAGTCTAAGGATCGTAATTACTTAATTTATTTAGAAATTCCCGGCTAAAAAGGGATAAATCACTAATTATTAAAGCCCTAGAAATTCCTACCAAATTTCATGATTTTGATATTTTTAAGAACAAAATTGGATGAATTCCATGAAAAATTGATAATTTAGAGAAAAAGTCACTCACCTTAGATGATAATGGCTTTGGACAGCCTTTCCCCCATCTCTAAAGTGCTTCAATGGAGTTTGGTAATTGGAAAATGAGGAAGAAAGCCCGTAATTGGGCATTTAAAGGTTGTCAGGAAAGCCTTCAGTGCGATCGCGACATCAGGCCTGCGATCGCGGAGAACAAGTGACCCTGGCCCCCAGGAAGCACTATGCGATCGCATAGATGGGGCCTGCGATCGCACAGGGTAGGGAGGTTGGCTTATGCGATCGCAGGAGTGAGGTCTGCGACCGCAGAGAGGAACAAGCAGTAGGGGGAGGGGTAGGTGAGTTGTGCGATCGCAGGGGTCAGTCTGCGTTCGCATAGAATTGGGAAGGGGACCTTATGCGATCACAGAGAGATGTCTGCGATCGCAGAGAACATTGGATGGCCTAGCATAATTACTTCTCTGCGATAGCATCCCTGCTTCTGCGATCGCAGAGAAGGAAACCAGACAGAAAAATTTCTGGTTTTTCTAACTTAGCTCCCGGGGGTCTAAAACACCCCCGAGCCCCCCGGGACCCCGTCGAAAAACACCGGCAAGTCTGTATTCATGATACAGACTCGCTCGAACTTCCGGAACATGAAAAACAACAACGGAACTCAAAATTCAACCCCAAAATCAAATTAATCAAACTTAAGAACTTTGAAATTCTAGAATTCATTACATTGCGCCAAACGGCTCTATACTACTCGGAATGACCCCAAACTTTGCAGACAAGTCATAAATGACTATACGGAACTATTCCCGGTCCCGGAATTCCGTTCGGACCTCGATAGCATAAAGTCCCATTTCAAGCCAAATTCCAAACTTAGGGAAATCCTGATTTCCATTTCGGGCGCCAAAATGCTCTCGGGTCATCAGAAACCCGAGCCGAACATATGCCCAAATCCGAAATCATCATACGGAGCTACTGAAGCTCTCAGAACTCGATTCCGAGGTCGTTTGCTCAAAATGTTGACCGAAGTCAAACTTGGCCAAATAGGCCAACGTTAAGGAACCAAGTGTTCCTAAACCATCCAATTCATTCCCAAACCCCGAACCGCCCGCTCCCGCGAGTCATAAAGCACGAGTAGCCACTATGGAAAGTTTCATTTAAGGGAACGGAGTCCTAATACGCGAAACGACCGGCTGGGTCGTTACAAATAAGAGGAGCAATTCCCTCAACAAAGTCAGGAAAAACACTTACCTCGATTTGCCTAACTCAACAATCAACTTAGCCTTTTCCTCTACAAATTCGCCTCCGCTCGACTCAATCTAGCCAATGACAACTTGAATACATCACACAATGCAAGAGAAACAATTTCAATTAATAAAGGTGTGATTTTTATTCAATTTTTAAAAAGTCAACAAAAGTCAACACCCAAGACCTCTTGGTCCAAACCCGTAATTCGGACCAGAACCCGATTACCCATTCACCCCCGAGCCCGGATATATAATTGGTTTTAAAATCTGATCTTAATTTGAGGTCTAAATCCCCAATTTATCAAATCCCTAATTTGTACCCAAAACCCCCAATTTAACCATGAAAACCTTAGATTTTTGGTTGAATCTTATGAAAAAATAGTTAAAGATTGAAGGAAATTAGTTTAAAATCACTTACAATTGATTTGGGGAAGAAAAGTTCTTTGGAAAATCGCCTCATGTGGTTTTGGCTTTTATAATTTAGAAAACAAATTGAAAATCCCGTCCAAGTCATCTTTTGTTCAGTTGCAGGTATCGCATTTGCGAACAAAACTTAGCATTTGCAAATGAACAACGTTTTTGCAATTGGCATAATTGTTCGCAATTGCGGATGAACACTGTTTTCGCAAGTTCCATAAAAGGTTGGCAACTGTGAACGAACATTATTGCACAAGAAACCAACAAAACCCAAACTTCACCGAAATGTTCCGAAACCACCCTGAAACTCATCCGGAACCTCCCGGACACAAACCATATGTGAATATCAATCATAAAGATCTCTACGGACCTGCTCGCTCACTCAAAACACTAAAACGAGGTTGTCTTAACCCGATATTGACCATGGTCAAACTCCCAAATTTCTTAACTTTACTAGTCTCGCAACCAATGATCCAAAAATACACCCAAGCCTCTCGGGACTCTGAACAAAAAGTGCACACCAGTCTAAAAATCATACAAACTTTCTCGCGCGATCAAGTCTCCAAAATAACACCAAAAACTACGAATTGAACACCAAATAAAATGAAATTTTCAAGAAAGCTTTGAAATCTCTATGTTCACCACCGGACGTCCGAAACACGTTAAACCTACTCTGTTTCCCACTGAATTTTACAGATAATCCAAAAATATTATATTAGACCTGTACCGGGCTCCGGAACCAAAATACATACCCGATATCAAAAATTCCAAAAACTTTATCAATCCTTAAAAACAATAGATTTTTCAGACTTAATTTTTAAATAAAAATTCATAACTCAAGCTAGGGACCTCAGAATGCAATTCTGGGCATACGCCCAAATCCTATATTTCAATACGGACCCACAAGGACCGTCAAAACACGGGTCCGGTCTGTTTACTCAAAATATTAACCGAAGTCAACTAAAATTAACTTTTTAGGCAAATATTCTTGTTTTAATCTACTTTTTGTGCATATAAGCCTCCCGACTCAATACCCGAATTGTGCACGCAGATCGAGGAAGTCTTGAATGAGGATTTAAAGGCTTTGAAACACAGAGTTTAGTTCTAAAACACCGAGCGAAGTGCAGATACTCAAAACAATCAGTCGGGTTGTTACATCCTCCCCCACTTAAACACATGTTCGTCCTCGAACGTGCCAGGAGTCTTTCCAAAGCTATTAAATCACAATGTAACCTCACTAAGCACAAACCCCGGGGTGATCCCACGTAGCGCTGATCCACATACGCCCTCCAACTCATCAAAACTAGAGATCCTTATTCGACCTTGGTCCTTAAACCTTAGAACTCAATCTCTAACCCAGAATTCATTACAAGACCCGAATCCCAAATCTGCACACTGTACAAGTCTGAACAAGCTTTATCAAATTATGAACATAGCCGAATAAGTAATCATATGAAATACCCCATCACTTCGACAATCATAGTAGGAACTCCTGACCGCTATTACTGCCAAAAACAAATCCGGTGCATGTAGCAAACCTTATACATATTAGAACCTCGTTCGAAACCCTCATACCCTACAGATGATGGAAGAAACAACCATAACCGCTTAAACACTCATCTGATAAATAAGCCAAGAAACTCATTTCCCCGACCAGGGCCATTGCCCAAATCCTCAACAAAATAGACTGGTATTCTTCCAATTTCCTCCTCCCAATACAATAATGCAAATCTCAAGTCTTGAAACCTCATCTCAGCCAATAAAAGCAGACACACCGATAAGTATAAACAATAATCATATGGAGCCTCACATAACCCGATTCATACACTAATCAGTAATAACTCAGGCATGGCAGATACTAGAGAAAGCTAAATTAGAAAACTACAAAATAAGCTAAACAGACAGGGAAATATTTAGCACTTCACTATGAACATTTCTAATAAGGTGAAAGAAAAAATACACAAAACACGAATAAGGATTCACATTTCATCATTGTACCGTTGCGGCGTGCAACCCCATCCCATCATATCAATCTTCTTAGGAAACCCATCGAGCCATAATACTCAGGCTCACTGATCGCATGTGCGTCAACATCAAGCACAACAGAGTGCACAAAATATAACTTTGGGGAAATCACTAGGAGCAACAATACTGAGAAAGATAAGCACAACTCTGGTGCAATAAGATAAGCAACATCACAAAGGCCACCTGGCCCATAGTGCGACGAGGCCTAAACTGAATCACAATATGCGAGCGGAGAATCATGTAAACCTCAGAACCCATCGTAGTATAAGAGAGAACCATATAATATAAACTAAGGCGCGGATAACATCCATTTCGCCTGATGATATACAGTTGGCAACAACTATGCAAGAGCAAGCACATCCAGTCTGATACAGAATACACATTCTCATTAAGCTCAAAATAATCCCCAACCAAATTCCGATCATCCTCAAACATGTAATAAACCTTCCAAAAGTCTATAGAAACCTTTCCCTAATACCTACCATTTATCGCCCAATCTTCTACACTTCTTCACAACTCGCAATTAAGGAATAGTCCGCCAACAAGAACATTTACTTTCTAAGCCTCACGAGTACCAGAATGTTCATACTCAATCCTAACACTGCTACTCAAATATCTGACACATAACTCATACTATATCATCTTTCCCTAATGCACCCATAAAACAAAACACAATGCATCTTCCAACAGACGCTATGGTGAAAACACATGTGCCAGCCAAAACCTTAAACACCGGAAATCGTCCGTACCATCAAGAACTCATATACTTCCCTTCAAGACTAACTGCAACCTTATACATGCAAGCTTTCAACCCCACGCGGCGTATCGCTTCTAACATGCTAATTTGCCACACTTCGTAAGTCTCAAAGTCAACTCTGAACCATAAGCAATATAGCTCCTATACCTGTAGAAAACATCAACCCTGACCGTGGCCATAACCATGATACGTTCTTCGGAACTCAGTAACACATAATCAAGTACTCAGAACAAATCGCCGCTAACTTAACCGAGTTACGCACACTGCCAACCCAAAAGTAACTCATTCTGATATGACCGCCCTAAGGGAATTTCATGGGAACCCAATTCCATTTCTTGCATCACTCCAACATTGGCATTTAAAATCATATTGACAAGGAAATACCGTAGATTCAGTTACCATTCACTTCCATCTTCAAGCCTACCCGCAGACAAATCCAAAAGCCCTTAAAGGCTACATAAGACCTGGAACTTGCCAGAACCTTCTCTATAACCACTCATCTTACTCTGATCTTCAATACACAACTAATACGCGTCAAGCAACCCGTGCTACACTAGCATATGCCCATTCAAAGAAATAACCTTAATATCCGATCGTCTTTAGCATACTCCACCACTTAGCTCAAAGCCATTGAACACCCCATCAGCAACCCAAGGTACCATATCTTCACAACATGCCCCCATCTCGCACGACTATTTAGCTGAATACTTCAAAACTCATGCAATGTTGATCATAGAACACCCTGAAGACCCTGCCAAGAGTTTACCCACCATTGAAATAGTCAACAACTTCCCCAAATTCTCTGAAATGATGACATATGCACTTTACCGAATGGAAACCTCATACGAGACACCCGATGCAAACTCATCGGATTGGAGATGGCCTATTGATTATACTTGTATCGACACCTCGCCATGAAGTCACCTTAATCACAATAGCTTGGGCACAAGCAAATCTTCCCATATATGTGCTTCCCAACCAGACCTATGAACCCGCCTCATACCACAACTGAACGACTAGAATATTTAACAATGCATCCGCTTCTAAGGCTAGACAACACGTCGAAATGATACTGAAGAATCCATAGCCCGTCGTAATCCATTTGTAGCATCACCGATCGTTGGCACATAGAAAATACTGAGTATACCCCATCCCATATGAGCGATCAAAAAGAGTAAAAGTCGTATATTTCAAGCTGAAACAAAGTCGCACGATGAGGAAAGAAGAAAGGGAAATTTTCCTAAATGCCCTCTAGCCTCCGGAAGATAGGTATGGACGTCATCATACTGATCCGCGGAGTCTACTAGAGAGTTACTCATGACTCGTAGAACCTAAAAACCTAGTTCTCTGATACCACCTTGTCACAACCCAAAAATCACAAGCCGTGATGGTACCTAACTCAACCCGCTAGGTAAACCAACTAACAGAAAATACAACTCAATTGAAATTATAAGAGAATAGAGAATAGATAACTGAACATTTACAAGTCTAACCAAGACCTGGTAGTACAAATCACGAGCTTCTAAAATTGGAAATTTCAAAACTGATACAAATACTTTTACGCATTGTTTGAAGGTTACATAAAAAGATTAGCAATAATCTAAGCTACCCGGGACAAGTGGCAGCTATATCCAAACGCACAAACATCTTCCGAATCAGCACACGACGTCACCACCAGCTCCGCTCCAAAAATATGCACACAATGTGCAGAAGTACATTATCAGTACAACCGACCCTATGTACTGGTAAGTATTTTATCTAACCTCGTTCAAGTAGTGACAAGGCTTTTAATTGAAGGATGCTATTTGTTATAACCTGTAATTAGATTAACACTATAGGTAGTTCAAAAATAATAGACAAAAGTACAATATACAACTCTGTGAAACAGTCAACAATTACTAGTAGGGTACAGTAGAAGATTTACAATCTTTACCGGTATAAGAAGTGCATCCAAGATATCAAGTCACATGGCGCGGTAACACCCTTGGTGCTTCTATCTCATCCTCACCATATATCAATAAATTTATGTAACAAATCAATTAGCACGGCAACACCTTTCGTGCGTTCAACTCATCCTTCTAAATGTACGTATAAAAGAACCAACCAAATGACAGAAACACAATAACAGGAATTATAAAGTAGAAAATACGCAAGTAACTACAATGGACAAGGATATACAAGTGGGCAACAGTAAAGGACTAAACGAAAATCATGTGAGTAATAAAAACAATTGGAGAGAAAGTGATGTCAACGTCAATTAACTAGTATATTGGAGGCCTAAGTGCAAAGATAACAATTAAGAAGGAAACACAAGATCTATACAATCTAACATGTAAGGGTATGAATGAATAGCAGGGTGGAATACTTATACTAAAGTGCGATAGTATGACATGGGTATAATATTTAAAGTAGAAAATAGGCATGGAATATGCAAGTTAAGTAAGTAAAAGACATGGACAACACAACAATAATTGAGATAGAGGTCAAGGTAAAGGCGGATAACCTATCACACAAATATAAAATTGCGACAATAACAGCTCAAGGTAAAGGCGGAAATGTATACACGGAAAACAAATATCACATCATAAGGCATGTCACTCATCCTCACCTACACGGAAACACCTTTTGTGCCATGACCTCACAATATTAAAAATATAACAATATAAATGAAATGGTACAGAATCACCCATCGTGCTTTTACTCTCGATTGATATGGTATGGCATCACCCTCCGTGCTTTTACTCTCAATAATGTGGCCGGCATCACCCTTCATGCTTTTACTTTCAATAATATGGCACGGCATCACCCTTCGTGCTTTTATTCTCAATTATATGGCACGACATCACCCTTCGTGCTTTACATTCTCCCTCACATGATAATGTATAAACAATGGCACGGTATCACCCTTCGTGCTTTACTCTCTTCCTTACCAAGAATATGAGCATATATAACAAACAAGGCAGGAAACACAAATAACATCAAGGAGAGTGTTTTAGAATATATTTCACACAAATCCAAATCACATCTTTCCAAATCAACAATGAGTTAACAACCCTCGAGAACCGTATTATTCAAATACTTCAACAATGATCCACAACACAAGCATAGAGTCTAGTATCTAATGAATATGGGCCGTAGTAATGTAATAATGATTTCACATAGAGATGACCGAATTAGACACATCAATGTATTTTCATAATTTCCGTCAAATTTGATCATGTTGTAATAAGCTAAGTCTTGATTCCTAGCGTTTAAGATTATGTTCTTAGCTTCTACGAGTCAAGTAAGGCATGAAGCAGAAGATCACCAAATTCTACAAACATAAATGTAACATAATCCACCCCTGAGCGTGATTTACCCTGGCACATACATATACGTTAGTCACCTCATATATGTATCACCCCTGCATGTATAAAAAAATGACAAATAGGACGAAAAACTCCCTCAACAAAGTTAGGCAAAACACTAACCTCGATTAGGCTAACTAAACACTCAACTTAACCTTTTCCTCTACAAATTCGCATCCGCTCGGCTCAATCTAGCGAATGACGACTTGAATACATCACACAATACAAGAGAAATAATTTCAATTAATAACTCCTTCTAAAAAGTCAACAAAAGTATACCACTCACGATCGCTTGGTCCAAACCCGAAATTCGGACCAAAACCCGATTACCCATTCACCCCCGAGCCCAGATTTATAATTTGTTTTGAAATACCACCGCAATTTGAGGTCTAAATCCCCAATTTATCAAATCCCTAGTTTCTGCACAAAAACCCCAATTTCTCCATGAAAACCTTAGATTTTTTGTTGAATCTTGTGAAAAAGTAGTTAAAGATTGAAAAAGTTAGTTTAAGATCACTTACCAATGATTTGGGGAAGAAATGTTCTTTGGAAAATCGTCTCTTGTGGTTTAGGTTTTGAAAATTTGGTATATAAATTGAAAATCCCGTTAAGTCATCTTTTGTTCAGCTGTAGGTATCACATTTGCGAACAAAACTTCGAATTTGCGAATGAATAGTGTTTTTGCAATTGCCATAAATACTTCGCAATTGCGGATGAATAGTGTTTTTGCAATTGCAGATGAACAGTGCTTTCACAATTGCCATAAAAGGTTCGCAATTGCGAATGAACATTGTCGCACCAGAAACAAGCAAAACTCAAACTTCTCAGAAATGTTCCGAAACCACCCCGAAAGTCATCCGGAACCTTCCGTACACAAACCATATGTGAATTTATATCATAAAACACGTTATGGACCTGTTCGTGCACTCAAAGCACTGAAATGATGTCGTCTTAACCCGATATTGACCATGGTTATACTCCCAAGTTTCTTAACTTTACTAGTCTCTCAACAAAAGTGCACACCAGTCTAAAAATATCATACGAACTTGCTCGCGCGATTAAGTCTCCCAAATAACACCTAGAACTACGAATTGAACACCAAATAAAATGAAATTTTCAAGAAAGCTTTGAAATCTCAATTTTACCACCGGAAGTCCGAAACATGTCCAACCGACTCTGTTTCCTACCAAATTTTACTGATAATCCAAAAATATTATATTAGACCTGTATCGGGCTCCAGAACTAAAATACGGTCCCGATATCAACAATTCTAAAAATTCAATCAATTCTTAAAAATAATAGATTTTTCAGACTTCTAATTTTTCATTACAAATTTATAACTTAAGCTAGGAACCTCGGAATTTGATTCCGGGCATACGTCCAAATCCCATATTTCAATACGGACCCACCGGGACCGTCTAAACACGGGTTCGTTTCTGTTTACTCAAAGCGTTAACCGAGGTCAACTCAAATTAACGTTTTAGGCAACAATTCTTATTTTTATCATTTGTTTTGCATATAAGCCTCCCGGGTCAATACCCGGATTGGGCACACAAATCGAGAAAACTATAATAAGTCTCTAAAGGCTTTAAAACACAGATTTTGGTTCTAAATCATCGAGCGAAGTGCAAATACTCAAAACAACCAGTTGGGTTGTTACATAAAACTATAGTAATAAATCAAGGTTTGATCATTACCTCTTGAATGGATACATCCACCGGCATTGAACAAGCCCTCCAAGTCGCGCCTCATGTACAAGGTGATTTGGAAGGTGTTCCATCACATCAAAGAAACCACATGGAAAAATCTTTTCTAGCTTATTATTGATTACTTGAGTGTTCTGATTCGTTTGAAATAGGTTTTTCTTCCCTTAATGTGGTAGAACAAACGTCTTTGAAGGATAAAATTATCTCTATGATGGATTTCATGATATTTTTAGGCAAACCACAAAATGAAATAGGGATTAAGTATTTCCATGTGTATATGACAGTCATGACTCTCATATGAGTCAACTTTCCATCAAACATATCAGCACATTTTCCCAGGTTCGAAGCATAGTTGTCACGACCCAAAACCGGTCCAGGTCGTGATGGCGCCTAGCGGTGAGGTAAGGCAATCCAACGAACAACAATAACAATAAAAATACGGAATACAATAACAATATGGGGTAAGGCCGTAGAAATAAGCTGAACCACAACATGGCCCAATACATATACAACCCCGATAACTACAACAAGTGTGTGCCAGGACAAGTGTCACAGTGTCAACGGGCGGCTACATAGATACAACAACAGAAATACATATACAAAATATCCAAGCCACAGTCTGGAACAAAACACTGAGCAAAATGAAACTAGAAGGCTCCAGAGGTGCTGTCAGGAAAACGCCAAGAAGGCAGCTCACCGGGTGGAGCGACGCTGCGATATGTACCTAACAGCTGACGGACGAACAGACGAACCAGTCTCAATACCTGCACAGTCAAGTGCAGAAAAGAAAG
>ML253342.1:0-13839 GCA_005239495.1 Nicotiana undulata
AAGCAGTATTTCATTTTCAAGAAGTAGTATCAAAATACTCTGAGTGTCAAAACAATTTCACAACAAAGACTGAGTGAAAAATCATAACATAGCAGTGAGGAAAATAGTAAAAACATCCCCTAAGGAGTAAACAAATCGGCACTAGGCCCCAAACATGGCTTACAACCCAAAACATATCATAATGTATAAATACTATTTAAGAAAAGGCTTAAAAATCGGTTTCGCAACTCAATAGTCGCCCAAATTAGGAACCATGTNTCCGAAACCGGGCAAAACCCGACCCCCGTTCCCGCGCCCTGAAACTCAGAAATTTTTACAGAAAAGTGTTCTTAATCTTCCCACGAGTCCGTACATATAAAGAACACCAAAATCGGAGTCCGTTTGACCCCTCAAATCGACCCTTGAAGGTCTCAAAATCTCAAGCCCTAAAACCCAATTTTTCTACTGATTTTCCATGAATTTACACTGGTTTTATGCTCTATAATCACCCATGATCGAGTTTTAATGATTAGAACACTTACCTCTATGAAGAACAAGAATTTCCCTCTTCAAAATCACCCCCAAGAGCTCTTTTCCGTACAACAATGGTGAAAAAGAAGGTTTAAGTCGCGGATGAAATATTTAAATATGCCCAGTATTTTACTCTCCGCGATCGCGGTCAAACACACGCAATCGCACAATACAAATTTCCCCCCCTTCTCCGCGATCGCAAGTCCCCTGATGCGATCGCACAGTGTATTTTTCCGGACAACCCCACGCGCCCAAATTACCTTGTGGGATCGCACCCTCACACTACGCAATCACACTCCTTTATTTCCTTCTACTCTGTGATCGCATCTCTACACCTGCGATCGCACAGAGCATTTTTCACCTGCCCCAAATTAACTCTCTGCGATCACATTACTTCCCCCGCGATCGCAGTGAAGGAAATTGCTGTGCACAAAAACCAGAAAACCAGCTATGTATTCAAGTCCAAATGAGTCCGCTAATCACCCGAAATTAATCCCGAGCCCCTCGGGACCCCAACCAAACTTACCAACATATCCCATAACATCATTCAAACTTATTTGCACTCTAAAAACATCAAAACTAACATCAAAACACCAAAATTACATCGGATTCAAGCCTAAGAACTTTGAAATTTCTAAAATTCACCAATGATGTCGAAACTATCCAAATCAACTCCGTTTGACCTGAAATTTTGCAGACAAGTCCAAAATGACATTACGAACATGTCCCAATTGTCGAAATTCCATTTCGACCTCGATATCCTATTTTCCACTGCCATCCGGAAATCGCCAAAAACTAACTTCCGCCAATTCAAGCCTAATTCTACACCGGACATCATAAAATTATTCTGAACACACTCCTTAGTCCCAAATCACCTAACGAAGCTATCCGAGCCATAAAATCTGCATTCCGAGGTCGTTTACCATTAAGTCAACTCTTAGTTGACTTTTCCCATTTTAAGGCTATTTTTAAGGACTAAGTGCCTGAGTTCTCATTTAACCATTCCGATTTCAAGCCTATCAACTCTAACACATTAATAATAAAATACCCAATCTATAATAAGTCAATAACAACAATTAAAATGCAGGTTTCACGTAACGACAGACGGAGTCGTTACAACCATGAACATGTTAAGCCATAGATTCAGAGATGAGAACACATAAGGATGAAATTGCGAGTGTTAAGTAACTCACCAGTTAAACGAGAAGTGCAAGAAAAGAACAAAAATCACAGTGTTCTGAATCAACAATGAGAAGCAAAGCCCAGAACTTAATGTCCTTGGCTTTCAGCCGGCCAAGACCACAATGTAGAATGAGAGATCACAGAGTAAAGTTTAAGTCTAGTGAGGTTATAATGATTTTCCAGTCTGTCCTAAAAAGAAAAAGGGAAGGGGTTTAAATAGCCTTAGACTAGGGTATATAAACATGGAAATAATCAATAAAATTGTTTAAGGAAAAAATCATAATATTATTAAGGCAAGTCAGTAATCAAACAGGCATGAGAACAACTAAAGCAAGTAACCACAGAATCAGTAAGTAAAATAAAATAATAATCGAAACCCAAATTTTAAGGGTAAGTAAAGTTAATCGGAATAATAAAAGGAATATCAAAGAGATACGAACATTGGCAAATATAGGAAAACATTGAAGACAAAATGTTAATAAAAATAAGAAACCTACAGATCTGAGCCCCAATTTAGGGCGAATAATTAGGAAAAATAATATCACAAAAATAGAAGGAAGATATACGGGAAGGTTAAGATATTCAATCAAAATAGGACCCAAACAGATATTAGCAAGATCTGAGCCCTAATTTCAAGGCAAATAAATTAGGCAAAGCTTTTAATGGAAATTCACAAAGGAATAAACATGCAAGAACATAAAGGAGTTTTTAAACAAAAAATATAAACAGATCTTTAAAAGATCTAAACCCTAACATTTAGGGTAAATAAGAATAGAGAAAAAAATCTCGGAGATTCGTACATAGAGAGAGGAAAAATGAATACAGATGAGAAAAGGGGAAGGTTCTAACCAGATTTAGTCTGAAAATGGAGAGATTAGCTTGCCATGTTAGGCAAGCTACTAGGTTATATCATAATCGAGTAGCCAGTAGCGAGATACGACTGATAAGGTAAGGGAATCATCAAGGGATTCCATATCCGGTTGGAATCGAAGAAGGTTAGGGGTGACGTCGCTTAGGGTTTTAGAGGAGAGGAGATTAGGGAATTCAAGGGCGGCGGGTTAGAGGTTATGAGGCGTTAGGGTTGGGGAGTTAAGTTTAAAGGGGTGTGAGGAATGTGGGCCGTTGATCTCAGAGATCAACGACCAGGATTAAAGAAGGGTTGGGTCGGTTTGGTTAATGGGTCACGACGGATTTAGGTTGGGGATATTGGGTTAGTGTATTGGGCTAGGTACTTATGTATTGGGCTGGGGGTTGGTTAGAAAATAGGTTTAGAAAATAGGCTATTAATTAAATACCCACTTTTAATTAATAAATAATTTATAAAAATGATAAATAAAATAGTTAAAATATTATTTACACAATAAATAAAGTAATTATAAGTGTATATGGGCTATTATTGCAAAATGTGCAATTTTAATCTTAAAAATGCAAATGTAATTATAATAAATGCACCAAAAATATTTAAAACCTAGTATGGATGTAAATGATGAAGTTAGATGATAAAATCATCATAAAATAATTAGTGATACAATTAATGGTTATTTATTAAACAAAGTATGGGAATATATTGATTTAAAAATCTTTTAAATTATAGAAAATTAGAAAAACTGCTTGTATGTGTTTATAAATCAAATGATGATGCATATGTACTATTTTGAAAGCATATATGTATATTTAAAAATATGAGGGAAAAATTGGGTATCAACAACTGCCCCTTTTTACCCGGGAAGGATGAAAGAGTTATCGGGTAAAGAAATGATGACCGATTTTGATCGAATGAGGTGATTTGAAAGATATAGATCGCACTATGGCTTTGATATGCTTACATATCCCTGGTTTTACAGGAATCAGACCATGTGTAGTTCTGGATCCAACGATGTTATAAACCGGTGGAGTTATTGTAAGAACGGGCAAGATATTCTGGACTGGACTATATCGGGATTGTGAATGGATGTATATGGGCACGGTTATGGACACTTAAATGGTTATCAGATGGGAATGGATAACATACGGTGGTTGGTTACGTTTGAAATAATTGCAGGACATGAACATTGAATGGAAATAAGAGCGAAGATTACTCCCGTTAGGAGAACAGTTACTTCCTGGATCACCTGCAAACTCAAAATACGATGCATGCAAATATATATAGATTATTTCATAAATTTAAACATGATGCAAATTCCCTCTAGACCATGGAGATCGTCTTTGGACGGTGAGGATGATGTCCTTAGACAATGATGTCCCGGGCCATGAGTTGTGCGGTAAGGGATTTGCAGGCCATGAAATGATGTTCTCGGGCTATGAAGATGGTGTCTCGAAACCATGATGCCTTTGAATAATAATGTGCAATATTAAGAGATCTTCAGGCCATGGCATGGTGTCTTCCGGCTTTAAGGATGATGCCTTTGGACTATGACGCCTTTGGACAAGTTGGCTATATATCAACCCATAAGATGCAGAGACATGATGCCAGAGATAATAACAAGACAGAGCATAGTCTTGCGTAGAATCGGGTGCAGAGCTTAGTGCCGAAAGAGAATAATGCAAGGTTTAGGACAAAGCAACATCTATGTTTATGCAAAGAGACACAATGCTTAGTTTCGTGCGGGGAATGTTGAGCTTAGCCTTATGCAAATAGAGAGGCAATGGTTAGCCTCATGTAGGATTCGAGACAGTGCTTAGTCTCATGCAACAAGAAGACAATGTTTAGCCTTATGGAGATAGAGAGGTCGAGCTTAGCCTCATGCAAGATTTTGAGACAGTGCTTAGTCTCATGCAAGGAGAAGGCAATGCATAGCCTTATGAAAATGAAGAGGCAAGGCTTAGCCTCATGCAAGATTCGAGATTCATGTAGGGAGAAGGCAATGCTTAGCCTTATGCAAATGAGGAGGCAAGGCTTAGCCTCATGCAGGATTCGAGACAGTTCTTAGTCTCATGCAGGGAAGGCAATGTTTAGCCTTAAGCAAATAGGGAGGCAGGGCTTAGACTCATGCACAATTCGAGATAGTGCATAGTATCATGCAGGGAGAAGGCAATGCTTTTCAAGGCGTAACCAAGCATTTTCCTCATCAGTAGTCCTTCTTGAATGGCAAGCCACAACGATGGAATTTGACGCTCAAGTGGAAGTATTGTTTCAACTTCATAAACAAGTGAACAAGGAAACATTTGCGTTGGTGTGCAATATGTGGTCCTATATGCCCAAAGAGCTTCTTCCATTCTCTCGTACCAATCTCTCTTATACTTTGAGACAACATTTTTCAACAAGTTGCAGAGTGTCTTGTTAAATGCTTCAGCGAATCCATTGGATGCAACATAACACATTGAGGAATTGCGTTGCTAAAATCCAATAAGATCACATATTTTATTCATCAACTTGTTATTAAATGGCTTACCATTGTCCGTCAGATATATCGTGGAATGCCAACGCGGTAGATAATATTGACTCGGATGGAGTTAGCCATATTTTCCTTCTTTACTTCCTTAAGAGAAACAACTTCAACCCGCTTCGAGAAGTAATCAATTACAACCAAAATGTATAAATGTCCACCATAAGACTTTGGCAATGGGCCAACAACATCCAAACCCCAAGCATCAAATGGCCAAGAGGCAATAGTTGGGCGCAATACTTTAGTCGGTTAATGTATGAATCTAGCATGGAATTGGCATGATTAACACCTTCGAGCATAATCTAAACAATCTTTCACCATTGTTGGCCAGTAATAACCAATTCTTTTATGTGAAAATAAAGTTTTGGCCCGGATTGATATGATCCACATACTCTAGAATGTGCTTCTTGCAGGGCTTGGAGGGATCATCGGCCCCAAAACAACGTAAGAGCACTCCGTCAAATGATCTTTTGTAGAGTGTATCGTTGTAATAAAGAAAGCGAGGGTCTCTCATTCGTATTTTTTTCTTCCTTCAGGGATTTTTTGGCAATATCCTATAACAAAGACAATCAATTAATAGTTGTCTCCAATCTTCAATTTCAACCTCAAGAACGGAAGCAAGATGCTCAACTTTTCTTTCTTATTCCTCATAGTCATTTGGTGGAGGAACGGCCCATCTTTGGCAAACAATGACTTGCATTTGATCAGGCAAAGATAATGTAGAAGCTAAGGCTGCTAATGCATAAGCTCTCTTGTTTTCCTTTCTCGGTACGTGTTGAATAGTTACCTCTCAAAGACATCTCGGTATGTCTTTGAACTCCTTAAGTAGCTCAATATATTTGTTCCCTTTATCATCAAATAGAGAGGCACTTACATACGTGGTCTTTGGATCTTCAATAGCTCCGAGGTTGACTTCTTTTAGTGCATCAACTGTTGTCTTCACCCCTTCTTCAAGCTCAAGTGGTGCATCTTTAACGTCTTCATACTCTTAAGGATCACCATCATTGAAAGATATGTGATGACATACATGAATATCAAGGCACTTTTACTCGACTTTCGTATAAGATGAAGCATTTTGTTCGTCATGAATGGTGATATGATATGATGAGCGTACACTTTCTTCATCTTCCTCACGTTATTAGTTTGGACTATAGTATGAGCCTTTGCTTTGAGGGCCTTTCAGCATGAAAATACAAGTTGCTTTTCTCGCCTCATTCTAGAAGAAATTAGACTCGGGCAGTCTGTGGTCAAAATCTCCTTTTTAGCGAAGATAGGAGCTTCGATCATTCTATTAATTTCATGACACTTGTGTTTCTTATTCAATGGTCCCAACCTATTAAAGACTGAGGTCCTTAGTTTTGTAAGTCGATCAAACACAAAAGGCTTCTCATTAAATGCCGTAGACTCTTCTTAAGTAGTAATATAGTTACAACTTGCCCTTTTTATGGAGATACGGATTGGCTCCGGTTGTTTGTAACCCAAAACTTCACGTGATTACTTCAAGGGGTACCCTTTATCCATCATCATCTTTTGAGTAGGGTTTCAAGCTTCAGTTGGGAGTTTTCCTAACTTGGATGGTTCATTGGGATTATATCCAGCTTTTTCTAACAACTTGTAAGCATTTGGGTCAAAGCCCTCATCTGTGCAATTTGCAGGAAATGCTAGATTTAGAAGCGAATCGTGGTTTGATGATTTGACAAACCCTTTAAGCAACTTAATAGATGACTTAATTGCATCAATTTGCTTGATAGGAAGGGTCAAGTCTCCTAACATATTACCTTGTAGTTCAGAAGATGGATCTTCAACCTTCCTTGCCTTTGGGACATAGAGAAGAACATGAGTCACTTTCTTGCTTGAAGATGTCTCATATGTCTTGTTCCTACCATAAAGCACTGTCGCAAAAGCAGGTTTTGACGGGTAACAACTCTTGTAAATAGGTATTAAAAGATAAGAGTCGCCACCTAACGATTTAAGGTGCGTTAGGGAACCTATTTGGATATAAATTTTTTTGACTAGTCAACGCCACCAAAGATCGGGTAAGGGCTCAAATTACCTCAAAGAAAAGGTGTTAGGCATTCTTCGAGCTCCACAATTGTAGTTCACGGCCGAAGTTTAAACTATGTGGATTAGAGGATTAAGCTAGGTGATCAAATAAGCAAATAAAGATGTAGAAGTTGACAACATTACAGCATAAGAATTAACTATATGGCTAATTGATACAAGTATTAAGAAATCACAAGTAGTACAAATGACTAAATGCGGACAACAAACGTATAAAGAAAGGGGGGTCCTAAGTTTTTTATCCTAAAGGATCACCCCGTGCAACATAAATAATACTTCAGAACTCCCTTGATGTAGGGGTTGATCATATTATTCAGCGGGCACAGACTATCATCTCTTGCTACCCAATTACTATGTTAAAGTTATTACTTAAGATGCTCTAATTCAATTCTAAATCTTGCCCTATGTGTGCACTACCTGTCATGTGCCTATGGTTCGGGAGGATTT
Source organism: Nicotiana undulata (assembly GCA_005239495.1). Taxonomy (NCBI): domain Eukaryota; kingdom Viridiplantae; phylum Streptophyta; class Magnoliopsida; order Solanales; family Solanaceae; genus Nicotiana; species Nicotiana undulata. The sequence goes on from ML253342.1 coordinate 7,587, forward strand.
GGACCTACTATTAGGTGGTTCTAGACTTTGCTTAGGTTTCTAAGAATGATAAAATCAGGTGACATTCAAAACAGATAGGACTGGACACAATGCAATGAAAGACTCAAGTTGATCTCCACACATAAGCACAAAAACACGCGATCTGATTTTTCTGGTTATGCAATAGACAAAATTAATACGTATTAGAAGAATTAGGTCCTATAGGCATGATTTCTATATGATTACAGTTGTATAAAGGTAGTTTTGTAGTTTCTTGACTAACGTATAGGTGGATTAAAGCGTTGCAAGTCCTATAAGCATGATTTCTATTTTGTTTGCTTAATAAGGTAGTGAAAACAATTCAGAACTCTGAATTAGCAGTGCTTATTTTATAGATATGCGTCTTAGGAAGGTGACAATATCCTATAGGCATGATTTTCAATAGTTGCCTAATAAGGCAGTGAAGTCGCTTGAAAACACATGATTAGCAGCATCTCTTGCCTGAGCCAGTTCTTCCTTCTATCAGCTGTTCTGTCACATTTGAAAGACCATCACATAGAACCCCATGAAATTTTACCAATTGAGCTTGTTACTCTAGCAAAGATTGGCTCACTATATATGGACAAGGATCACCATAATAAGAATAACCAATATTCGACCAATTCTCATTCCAAGATGTCATGTCAAGAAAGATAATTTAATATTAAATTAAGATAAAATATAAAAATTAAAAACTTGAATACACAAAAAGTAAAAATCTTATCTAGTAGAATAGTTAATTTTTAAGTCCCCGGCAACGACGCCAAAAACTTGTTTCTCCTAAAAACGCACAAGCAAGTATACGTGGTCGACAAGTAATATATGATTGTAAGTCCAGATATCGTACCCACAGAGACTTGTGATTAACTATCAACTAAATTAAACCCAAACAATTAATCTATTCAAGCGATGCTCTAAAGTATGAATATCAAACTAAAACTAATCTAGAATAGTAAAATATGAAATTAAAGGAAATAACTCTGCAATCTTAGAGATGAATTCAATGGGAGAAAATATTCTAGAGCTATGGTTTAGCTAACAATCCCGTTGAGTTTTCCATTTAAATCGTCTAATTAATTTATACGGTTTATTGGTTGACAGGGTTAATATTACTTGTAGCCTTCTCCCGAAGTACTACTCGTCTATTCAAGCTAACCTAACATCTATATTCCTATGCAATTAGAATTAACAAGAACACATTAATAATTCATGTATAGTAACCAAGAAAGACGATTAAGTATACTCCTATCCTAACCGCAACTCCGCCTCCCCCCCCCCTCCTCCAGAGTTAAGATCTTGTTCTACTCAATCTTATATGCAATCTAGAATTCCCTCTCCCGAGTTCAATCCTAGATTCGTAGATAGTATTCAACTGGTGATCAAATAATCAAATAATTAAGCAAGATTTAATACATAAACCAATATGATAAAATAATAAGAACAATTCAAGCTTCAAACTACAACGTTCATGCAACACCCAAAACTCTGGAACTAATAAATTATGAGATTAAAAGAAGAGAAGAGAAGAAAAACTAGATAGAAGTCTCCTTCAAAGTATGTCAACGTGTTCCCTCACGTGAATTCTCCTTCAAAGTATGTCAGCGTGTTCCCCCACGTGAATTCTCCTTCAAAGTATGTCATATCCCTTCCAAAATAGGTTTAGGACCCCTTCTATACGAGTTGGAACAGTGTAGGACCGAAATAACCTTGTCCCGAATGAAATAGAAAAAACCCTGCAACACAGCGTCAAGGGCAGCGCGTCACGCTGGCCTTGGCGCTAAAACCAATAAGTTTTCACGTTCCTGCTTACTGTGTTACTTTTGAATTAACACTTTCTCTTTTGTTGTCTCCATTTGGAGGGGACAAAACTCAAAGGGTGTCCCCTTTTTTATATTCTTTTAATTTTCTTTTTTTTTTCTTTCGTATTTTATTCAATTTTGCTCCAAATATTTTCATATTCACACTGCTTTATTCTTACCCAGTTAAAACATAATATTAAGCACAAAGTAATATAATTAACACTCAAAAGACGATAAAAAGTACTAGATTGTGAGGCAACAATGGTTAAATATATGCATTTTTTGCCGAACATCAACTAGCCCAACATATATATTGGATTTGGATAATTATCCCAATTTACTTGCCACTGTATTTGTTTGGAATAATTTCTTGAATTTAACACGGTCCAAATTATTTTATGAATTTAAATCCAATAAAATTTAAATGCTTACAAATGCCCCCTATTCCAAGACTTGTCCAATACTAATCTTTCAAGACTAGGATTGAAGTACACATGAGGACCGCGCTTTCACTTATTTATGGTACGTTAATTCACGCGAATATCTTCAAAAGGTTGTGAACATTTGAGTGGAAATTAAGCCATGTAATACGAAGGTTCATTTATTAGTCATATATGCGCAAAATTTATCTTTGATTTTTGAAAGGAATTCAATCCTTTTTTTTCTTCCTCTCCGGTACCTTGATGTACTTCCACTTGAAAAAGAATCTACATATATATTTTTAAGTAAACACCCAATTAAATTTTCACAGAAGCATTGTATCCTTATTCTAAGGAATTGTTTTTGGCCATTTATTGAATTTGTCAAAAGACAAAAATTCATGGTAATTCAACATTGTCAAGGATTCTTTCTTATTACATAAATTTCTTGTCCTGTAGCTGCTTGGGGATAGTTTGATGTGGAGTCCTAGTACTTCCCAACTTTATCATATACAAATTATTTTTGAATAGGAATTGAATATTTATCCTTTAAACTTATATGAACAATATTCATCCTCAAGATTGGATGGGAATATGATTGTTTAGGCTTATCAATATAATTTCCATCTCCAAGTAGGACATTAAGCTACTGATACCATTTCCCCTATATAAAAAGGTGAAAGAATCAACACAATTAACGGTAAATTTATTTTTCTCTATTAGCAAACTCAGGGAGAGCAAAAACTCCTCTGCTATTTTTCTAAAGGTAGTAATCTTATTTATATTTTTTCTATTTAAAAAGCAAGTCAAACAGTACTTTTCATCATGAATAAAAGTTGATTTGAACTTTAATGAATCATGTGAATTTGTCGTACTTTTTTTCAAGAATAGCAAGTACTTACTTGTTCATATAACCTTTTTGTACCTTTTTTGAAAGAAAAAATCTTAGTATGTATTGTTGGGCTTTGCTCCTTTATTCCAAATTTAGTTTCGGTATCTTCTCTTTTTCAATTATGAAGAAATACGACACCACTTTCTTTTGGTTTTGTACCTTTCCATGATGGTTTTATATATTGGAATTCTTTTTAATCTATGCGGTGATTACTCTCTTGGATCATTCCTAAATATTCCTGCAATTCTTTTGTGTATAAACAAATGAACAAATCCTCACCTTTGCATATCCAAAACTTTTGATTGCCTTTGGGAAGTTCATAGATATATCATATTGTTCATGTTTTGAAAAATATTGAGGCTTTATGGTTACTTTGTCAGGCTGATTAGCCACTGCCAGTATTCTCTTGTCTTGGTATATGTATATTTTTCAGAGAAAGAAAAAACAAAAGACTCTAGTGTCAATGATTAATGAAATATGATTTCAAAAGTTGTGTGTGAAACTTCACTGAAGCCCTTTTTTTAATTTAGTATGCTCCTCTTTTCATCCATGTGTTGCTTGTTATGATCCAAAGTTGAACTTGTCTGCAATCTAGTCAAAATTGTAAGTCTAGTTAATTGACTTCCTTAATACATTGCTCTTGGGATCTTTATTGGGGTGAACTTAATTAAGTATTTTCTTTGAGATAAAATCTTTATTTGCTATGAATCCATCTTTAGTTAATGTCACCTTGCTATTCACAGAAATCCAACCTGTTGTTCTTGACTTATTTTTTTGGGTTTAACTTCAGTTATTTTGCTTTTCATGCAAATTACCTTTCAACTTTGTCTGTCTGGCGAAGACTATTACACCGTATAAGGTAAAATCTTTAGTTTGTTTGATATGAAGACCATTACACCGTCTAAGCTGGAGATTTTGTTTTGTCTGAGGTGAAGGCCATTCACCGCCTAAGCCAAAAATTAACTTTATTTGTTGCGAAAACCATTACACGTCCGAGCCAAAGAATTTACTTTGTTTTAGGTGAAGACCATTACACTGTCTGAGCCAAAGAATTTACTTTGTCTGAGGTAAAGACCATTATATATTATGAGCCAAAGATTTCACTTTGTCTGAAGCAAAAACAATAATATTGTCTACTTTTTTTTAAAGCGAAGATCATTACACCGTCTAAGCCGAAGACTTTATTTTTTTGAATATTTGATTTCATTTTATCTAAGTGATAGACCATTACACCGTCTAGACCAAAGATTTTACTTTATCTGAGGCAAAAATCATCACACTGTCTAAGCCAATGATTTTTTTTTGTTGCCCGGTAGGATTAGTTTTGAGATAGGACATATTATATTATGGATTTAAGACCATGAATATTACATGTAACGACCCGACCGGTCGTTTTGATATCCAGCGCGTCGTTCAGTAGTTGGGAGTCATGAACAACTTCATTTCGGGTATTGTGACTTGTGGGTATTGTCAGAGTTGAAATTTAGGGGTTCGGGGTTAAATTGAAAGGAAAATTCTCATTTCAGAAGCCTTAAGTTGAGGAAATTGAGTAAGATTGGAATTTGAGTAAACTGTGATGACCCAAAAGGTCATCTTATGTAAATTTAATTATGAATGAGTTCCGAGGCCCTAAAAGCCTCCGTCAATCTCACCTCGATGTGCGTGCACAGCCCCGACGCGAAGCCGGGAAGCTTTTATGTGGAAACTTGATAAAGAGTTGAATTTATGATAATTAGTTGAATAAAGTTGACTTTGGTCAACATTTTTGGTGAACGGACCCGGATCCGTGATCCGACGGTCCCAGAAGGTCCGTAGGAAAATATGGGACTTGGGCGTATGCCCGGAATCGAATTCCGAGGACCCAAGTCCGAGAAATGAATTTTTAAAGGAAATTGTTTTATGAAAATATTAAAGGCTTATGAAAAATGAACCTTGATGTAAAACCTGTGCGGCCGGGCCCGTATTATGATTCCGGAGCCCGGAACAGGTTCAATATGTGTTATTTAAGTTATCTGTGAAATTTGGTAAGAAACGGACTTGATTTGGCGGGTTTCGGATCAAAATGAGAAAATTGGAGTTAATGAAGTTTTGAGGATTTTTAAAGAATTTGAAATTTGGCTTGAAATGTGATTTTATGTTCCCGAGGTCCGAATGAAATTCTGAGATCGAGAATTATTCTGTTATGTCATTTATAACTTGTCTGCAAAATTTGAAGTCATTCCGAGTAGTATAGGCCGGTTCGGCGCATTGAAGTAAATTCTAGAATTTCTTAAGTTCTTAAGTTGATTCAATTTGGTTTTGTTAGTTAAGTAGTCAAATAGGAGTAAATAACACTAACCCTAATCCTATATGTACTAGGAGTAGGACATGTAATGTCTGTATATATATAGGGCTCATTGTATCATTGAAGAGAACACAAGAATATTATTTTTCTCCCGTGATTTCTCACATGGTATCAGAGCTATTGTGAGAGTTTTATCGCTGTGCATCAATTCCAGCGACTCCGGGAAGAAGAAAATCAATCAACCGGAATTTTTTCTGGTGAACACAGGTCTGCCGCAGTCAAAGGCCCCTTTTTATCAGTGTTGTGCAAAATCCAACACCACCACTACGTAGATCGGCCTCCGGCGACCCACCACTAAAAAAAATCTCCGGAAACCCTAGCCCCACGCGCCCCCACGCGCCACCCAACAGATTCCCTCCAGCGCGCGTGAGCCGTCTTCCGGCCATTTTTTGGCCTTACACCTTGAGGACAGTCTGCTCGCCTGTCCATTCCGAGCCACTTGGGACTATTTCCGACGACTTTGAATTTTTCCGGCGAGCTACAGTGCTTTCTAGCGTTTGCGGCATCTTCCGGCCATTTTTTTGCTGCGCTTCTTCAGGGCAGCCTATCCCCATAGTCATTTCGACCCTATCCGTGCCTTTATTTTTCGATTCCGAGTACTTTGAAAGTTTTCCGGCAACTATAGTCCTTTTCCGGCGGCTACAGTGTTCCCCTCGTCTGTTTCAGGGAATTTTTCAATTGGTTCTTTCTACTCTTTGGGTGTAATTTTACATACCTCTCGCCTATTCAAGGATGTCTTTTGGAGTTGATGTTTTTGGGTCCAAGAATCCGGGCTCTGGCA
>ML253347.1:8560-39775 GCA_005239495.1 Nicotiana undulata
CACTTGAGCTTTTACAAAAAGAATATTCAAGCATTAAGTGCTCTCAAGCATTAAAGACTCAAGAGCTTCAAGAGCAAGAAGACAACTCCACTAGAGGCTACAAAACGTACTCATCAAGTATTGGTAATGTCCTTAGTTGAGTTGTAATCTTGTATTTTGTTTGTCATTGTATTCTACTAGCTTTTGTAGAAGCAACTAGTTAGGAATCCTTTTAACTCTTTACTCTCTCAATCTCTGTGTGGCTAAAGCTAGTCATGTGTCAAAGTCTTTGTAACTAGATAGTTTCAAAGTGGCTTGTAATAAGTGTTACAAGTTAGTGTGTAGAAGTCTTTGTAAGGTTGCCTTTCAAAGTGGCTTGTAATAGTCTAGATTACAAGTTAGTGAAGTTGAAATCCTACAAGTGTAGGTCGTGGTTTTTGTCCCCTCGAGTGGGATTTTTCCACATAAAAATCCTCTGTCTCCTTATGCATTTTTCGAGCTTGTAACTCTGTGAAAACCAGTAGAGGACCTGGTACCTCTATTGTTTTGTGGACCCCTAAAACTAACAGAAAGTGTGTTAACATAGTTAAAAATTATAAAGCTGTGGACATAGGATATCACAACTCATTCCCCTCAGCCAATGTGTCACTCTGACCACTCGCTGGCACACATAGATGGTTATAATCTCACATTTTCACTCTTCATTTTACTACCGACGAGAGGTCTTCAGTGCCTCACATCGCTTCGATGTCTATGGATCAGCGACGTCTCCTTATTTTTGGTTACTTCTATTGGCTTGTTTGTTAATTCTTTTCCTCTGTTAAAAGTCTTGTTGAGCAGTGTGTTCATTGCTACAATGAAGCCGAGGAATCATCTTGAGACCGATATGAATTTAATGTTAGATGACAACAAGAAAAGGTTCTAAAATCCTTATATGTCACTCGGATGGTTATTGTCATTGGAAATTCATCTTAATGATTTAACAACTAAAAGCATAAGCACTAGATAGATTGCTCTTATCTCAATTTAGCAATCTTTTTCTTTCTTTGTCAGGATTTTGGTTACAATATGCAAGCTATTACAGATCTTATAGCTGAGTGTGACGTTATGCTTACATTGCACAGTAATCATATAGTCTGAGGCTTGGCTCTATTAACATTCTTTTGCCAAATTCCTCAGCTTAACAAGTTCCTTTTGATTGCATTGCTTTCGGTTTTTCTTCCAAAAATATCTTACCAAATCAGAAAGCGATGTTTTCTTCTGTTATATTTTTTTATAGACAATAGTTATACAATTTATCAGCCCTTTGATCTGTTGACAGCGCGCATAGTTAAAAGGATATTAACTTTGCAATTTTTTGAGGTAGGCGAACTTAAATCAGAAAATACTAGTTAAGAACTTTGCAATTTCTTAAAAGTTTATATTTGTTTTGTTTCCTTAAATAGTCATTTGCTAACGGTCTTCATTTGCGAACAATTATCTACTATAACTATGGAGATTAGAACAAAATGACTAAACAAAACATCAACTGCAAACAGTCTTTTATTATTTATTGAAGCAAAAGTAAGCATAGAATAAGACTTTTGAGAATAATAATCTCCTCAATCATATACATCCCCATATTTGTATCTTTACACACAAGGATTCCCAACAACTATCTAAGAAACGATAATAGGCATGTCTCCATGATCTCTTGAAAAGCATACAAGAACATACTCCCCAAAAGCTAAGACCAAATCCTATTGACATTGAAATATAGAACCAATCCAGTTCATCTTTGTCACTCTCATCCTTTTCAGTATCAATATCAGGAATTTGACCATATGTACTGCAATTCGCCAAGAGTGGAAGCCCGCAAAGCTCATTTCCCTGAAAACTCGAGGAATTAAAGCTTTGAAGTTGAGTGCCCACAGGTATCTTTCCTGACAAATTGTTATAAGACAGATTCAAGAAGCTCAAAGTTGACAAACTCGATAAGCTTTGCGGGATTTGACCAGAAAATTGATTTTTTGAAAGATCAAGGGATTCAAGCACTTTCATGTCGCCAATGTCATTTGGGATCCTACCTATCAGATGGTTTTTTGAGAAATTACATATTCTCAATCCTACAAGGCTGGTAAAACTTATGGGAATATCTCCAGAGAGATTATTGTTAGACATATCCATGCTTGTAACCAATGCCAATGTTTTATCATACCGGTAATTATTGCCTTTAGTTGTCACCATTGCACTTTCTCTCACAATTTCTAGAGAAACTAAAGAATTATACAGAATATCAGCTTTCCCCGACTTATTTCCGTCCACCATTGATGTTAAATTGCTAATACACCTTGGTATAGTTCCAAAGAAACTATTGTTTGCAAGGTCTAAGATCTGAAGATCTTTGAGGTGGCAAATTTCTGGAGGCAATTCACTATAGAATCTGTTGGAGCTAAGGCTAAGGATTGTCAAATTTGAAAACTTCATTCCTAACCATGGTGGTAGTTGTCCAACTAATTCGTTCTCAGCTAAATCAATTTTCAGCAAGTTTGAACAGTTTGCCAATGATGAAGGTAATGGACCAGTAAGTCTATTTCTTCGCAAGTCCAAAGAAATCAAATAACTTAAAACCTCCATGGATTTTGGTATGCCTCCAATCAAGTTATTGTCCCCCAAGTTTAAAGATATCATCAGTGGCCAATTCATCCAACAATCAGGAATTTCTCCTGACAAATCATTTCCCTCAAGTTTTAAGAACATCAATTCGTAGGATTCGTTCTTATTTGTTTCACATAATAAGTGAGATAAACCTCCTGAAAAGGAATTGTTCGAGAGGTCTAGCGCATTTACATAGGGTGAAATATGCGGCAACGAACCGCTGAAATTGTTGGAACCCAATAACATCACCCAATTATAACTTTCTGTTGAGATGGTTGGAACCACACCAACAAACTGGTTGTGCGAAAGATCGAGAAACTCAATTTGAGAAGATAAGTTCCAAAACCAAGTTGGAACCTCACCTTGTATTCCACCATTTGATATGTCCACACTATTTATATTCTTTTGAGTTTGGAGCCACCTGGGAAACAGAGGACCTATATTCCAGCCGCCTATTGCAATTTCTATGGCTTGGAAAGGTGGAATCCACTTCTGACTCACTTTTAAAGTCAGATTATTGTTAGATGCATAGAAATACATTAACTGTGTCCAGTTGGTGAAATGACTTTCTGTTACAACACCTTCCAACCTATTGTTAGAGATGTCAAACCATTCTAGCATTGGGAGTTGGCTAAGATTTTCTGGGAGTGTTCCAGTCAGTTCATTATTTTCAAGATTCAAATCCGTCATCAAAGAAGAACTATTTCTCAACCCAAATACTTGTCCCTCGAATAGATTTCCTGAGAGATCAAGCGAACGTAATTTCGATAACTTTCCAATTACATTTGGTAATTTTCCGGAAAGCATATTTCCAGAAAGGTCAATGCTAGTTATTGAGCTCAAATTTGAAATCGCATTTGAAACTACTCCCCCAATATTGTTTGCAAACAGTATAAGTGATTCCAAATCTTTGCATCGATAGATCCAATTCGGGATAGTGGAGCTGAGCTTGTTGTATGAAAGATCAAGATTTCTAAGTTTTGTTACGTTTCCAGCCTCACGCGGCATCGCACCTTCAATACCACTATCACTAAGCTTAAGGATTTCAAGATTATTAAGATCAAACAACCATCTGGGTAAAGGACAATTGAAAAAGTTGCTACTTGCCTTGAAGCTCGTGATAGAAGTAAAGTTAACGGGACCTTCCGGGAAAGGGCCAATTAAATTACTATGACTCAAATCAAGAGAAACAAGAGTAGGGAGATTGAAAACCCATTTGGGAATAGAAGAACTAAAGTTATTCCAAGAAAGGTCGAGTGTTTCAAGTGAAGAAAAATTATGATGAAGTAGAGGTGGTATATGATAAAGACTGCAATTAATTAAACTAAGATCAACAAGAGAAGGAAGCATGTTAATGACATGTAGCCAGTTAGTTGCATTGCTGAGATCCACACTAGAAATATTCAAGTTCTCAAGTTTGAAAAGACTTGGCAGCCACTCAAGGTTATTGATCCTTACATCATAGATTGGATCGAACACGTGCAAACCAGTGCCTATGTGTAGCTCAACCACATGACGAGTCAGATTGCGGCACACAACCCCATCCCATTCGCAACAATCTTTTCCAACAATCCAAGAGAGAGACTCTAAGGGATCATATACTTGTTTCTTCAAACTCTCCAATGCTTGTTGCTCATTTTTTCTGCAAATTCCTACACTGACACTAAACTTGGTGATTCCCAAAATGAAAAACAAGAAAAAACAGAATGTTTTCATGATGTGCAAAGTTTTAGATTAGGAATTGAAAAGTGTATATGAAATAGGTGTTTGCTTATAGATTGTTATTAGATTGCTTATAGTTCAATGGACAACATCTAATTTCTTGATTCAAATTATGAATAATATAATACTGTACATAAAACTTGAGATCCGATCGAGTATACAATGAACTCTGTAATATTTAATAAGTTGTATAATAGTAAAACAGTTTGCCACAGTTGTTACCCATGCGACTTCCATGTGCTGGCACGAAGTTTCAAATAGTCAAACCCTACTATTTTCCCAATTTAATTTGGAGCTGCTTTTTTTGCCATCACCACCCAGCTCTCCATAAAAAAAATGGCTACAAAGAAAGAGAATTCAAAGATGAAGATTGAAGAATTAAAAGAAACAAAGAAAAGGGAATTAGAAAGTATCGTGGGAAAGCAAGCAAGTGAGAATCGATCCAAAGTTCGCACCTAGAGTGCATTTGCTTCTCCGGATGCCGTCGTCTAATTCAATACTCTTTGTGGTGTAAAATATTAATACATTCATCAAATTTTACCCCCATTGCTCTTCATAGATCCGCCCCAGCCGCCATAACACCGTCCTAGTTGATCATTTTGTTTAACTCCTTTTAGTTTGTAGTGATCATTTTATAAATACTTTAATTGGAGGAATAATTACCTTTTTTTAGTAAATAAAATTACCCTTACTTGGAGGTAATTTCTTAGTTAATTCCATGAAAAATAATGATCTCTCAACTCTAAAGAGATTAAAACGTAAAGTATTTTCAAACCATCAGATTAGCCAAAAACAAATGCCTCAGGCTTTTGGATAAAATGTATTATAAAAGGTACTCTATCAGTGCCCAAGAACTATGCCTTTGAAGTTTCCAACAAGAAGATGACATCGTGGGGAAAATTTGAAGTATCAAATGCGTGTGAAACGACTGTCACATCAACGACGAAAATAAATTCCTCCGATCCAAAAGAGGGTTTAATCGAGTAAGAAAGAAAACTATATGACATATAATGGACTATTGCCATGCGTCTTATAATAAATTTCTATATAATCATTGAATAAATTTTATCGGGTTGAGGCAGATTAAAAGCGCAGAATGTATTTACACCATCAAACTCTTTCCAAGTTGTATGTAGCTTCTTTTTAGATACTTCAATTGTCTAATTTATACGATTCATCATTTGTCCCCTTTTCCATTTCCCTTAGTTAATTTTTATCTCTTTCTTTTCTTGGATTGAAACTTGTAAGTGTTTGGGACAGAAGTCATTTTCGATTGAAATTTGGTTGTTGAGTAAACCATAATTTTCATAAAACTATATATTTTAAACATTAGTAATAATATTAGCATATTGAAAAGTGCTTAATAAATTTTTTGCATATTTAATATTAATGGTAATGTCTAAGAATTTATCGGAGAAAGTTAAATGGGAATATATTTTTTCTTATAATATACAAAGATTATAATTGGTGGAATTTAATTTAACTTCTCGCTAAGTCAAGCGGACTCCAACAACAACGAGTCTTCATAATTCAATATATATGAAGTTAATGATAAATATATTTATCTATTTGATTTTTATCTCTTTTCTTTTCTTTGTTATGAAAGGACAATAATTAGTGAATGTAGTAGATTTTTTTCATTTCATCAATTGGGGAGGTGTACATGAACCCACACAAACTCCATTATAAAGTCTTCGTCTTTGTTTTTTTCTCTTAATAATTGACAGGACATTATGAAGTCTTTCTAGGAAGTCTTCTTTGCCGTTTAATCAAAGAACTGCGGTGCCATTTTCTTCACGTACCACTAACTTGTTTCTATTCACTCAAACCCCTACTTTGGGGCAGAAGAACTTTCCTTCATTGTCTTACGCTTTTGATGCGCTAAACCTTAAATTGCTTAGCTTTCCGTTCCACCAATAAGTTCTTTAATGTTTTTCTAATGAAGTTAATGATGTTTTTTTTATCTCTTTTGTTTTCTTCGTTGAATGGAAATTGGTTGGTGAATATAAAAAAGTTAAGAGAGTTGTACGGAAAATAACTTTTGTCCGTAGTCATTTTCTCTGACTTGATGAAAATATTTCCCTGCAAAACATTTTCTCATTGAAATATTTTTTAAGTAATAACTGCAGTCGTACGTACCAAACACGCTCTTGTGGATCTAGTTGTGTGGCTTTTTCTCATCGATTTTGTCTGTTCAAAAATTAATGATCTCTTTCTAAGTTTTTTTAAAAAAATATTTAACTTAAACTTTCAACTCTACCCTTAATGAGAAACTTTTATATGTTTTTTTAAGGTTGTCCAATGTTGTTTATACATTGCAAACAACCATTAAATAAAGACACATTTCAAAATGTTATGATCCACTTCCCAGTTTCCTGGCTTTTGCATAAGTAAGAAAAGTTGACCACCATATATATTTGAATCTTTAATTTTCTAAGCTATCAAATCAACAAATATTCGCACAAGAGAGAAACTCTAATTTTGATGAAAGTGAAGGATGACTGTAATGGCACTCTAGATGAAGTTATGAGAGGGAAACTTGCGCCTTGGACTATTCATCGGTTCTGCTACTATGAGAATATTCTATTTAACTTTTTCCCGTTGAGAATATCAAGATTCCTATTTGGGACCATGTAACAGCGCTCCACTTGATGAAATGAAAACAACCTTTATCACATTTTAGGGTTTGACGATACCATTTTATTGTTTAATTGAATGATATTATTCACTTAAAAATTAAGCAAAAAGTAGAAGAGGAGACCAAGTTAGTCTAAAATCTATAGCAAATACACTAGGTAATTTGTTTTAATTCGTCCACTCTTGATGGAAAGAGTTATTCAGTATCTGTGCTGGTAAGAGGTAACAAGTATCCCGTAGAATTAGTCGAGGTGTACAAGCTTACCCGAATACCACTGATATAATATTTTTCCCTCGGTTTAGGGCTTGTGTTTAGTAGTGTAAGCGTAGAGGCGAGTCTAGATTTAAAGTTCTATAGATTTAACCATTAAGGTTTTTATAATTAAACTCATTGTATTTTTAAAGGTATGAACTCATATGTATCTACTATTTATTGTAATTATAGTGAATTCACACAAATTTTATACTACGCATCTAAATTATTAGATTCACATGAACTTGGTACCAAAAAATTACATCCGCCCTATAATTAAGCGAAGTAAAAGAGTCATTTGATACGTGAAGAAAACGACAACGTAGTTTTTTGATCAAATTGAATTGGAGGATGAGGGTGACACTCTAAATGAAATTTATCAGAGGGATGGTTGTGCCAAGATTTACACAAAGAGATTTTTTTCCTATAGATACTATAATAGTAAATATATTACCTAGTTAAGCAATAATTTTCAATTTACCAAAAGTATACAAATTATATACAATTGCGCAAAGATAGATCATATCGGCAAACTGTTAACTTATTTAAATATGTAATTAGTGTGAATCACTAATATCTTTCGCTTCAAAAAAATATGACACAATTCACATATATATTTGGACGAAATCCTCACCCAAAACATCCCATGTTTCTAGTGCTGCCATAGACGTACTTAATTTAGCATTCAAAATTCACAATTTCTCCACAATTTGTTAGCGTACAACACAAATTGTATTTCAAATGAGAATTCACAACTAGTTAGCTTTAAATCACACAGATTCCGACACAAATAGAAAATCAATTGCTATCGCACACTGAAATAGCTTTGTTTTTTGTACTTTCATGGCGACAATATATGGCAATCATGCTTCTACTCAATGATCGATAGAATAGTTTTAAATGCCGATGGTACTGTAATCAACTCATATTCAAGCTATTATGCATTAGTTTTAGACATTGCAGAGCATCTATTAATACATTAGAAAACAAATAATTAAATACGAAAAAGCAAGGGGAATCAATATATAATATATATGCATAAAATAAAAATTTTACTTAGCAATACAATATAATTTTCAACAAAAAAGGTGTCAATTAACACCCCTTTTATTAAACGTGGCTCCGCCACTGTATCAATAAACACCTCTGTTAAAATACTGAAAATCAAGTATAGAGCCAATGAAAGGTGTCTTCCAATGAATATTCGCACTGATATGGGAGTACTGAGTGTTTGAGGTGTTTAATCATGTAAGAAGACTAAGATTTTTAGGGATATAGCAAGAAATCAACAACAATGGCAATTGAAAACTCCAAAGTACCTTTGTTGTTTGATTTTTCTATCTTTCTTCTGAATACGTTTAGACAATTACAAGCAGAGGTCAATCCAGAATTTAAATTTATGAGTTCAACTTTAAAAAATTTAACATCGAACCTATTATATTTTTAAAGTTATGGGTTCGTACCTATTATTTTTGTAATTTTAATGAACTCCGCGTAGAAAATTATGGGTTCATATCTATTGATTTTGCAATTGTAATAATTTTTACACATAAATTTTTACTCTGCGTCGAAAGTTATGGGTTCGAAATTGAATTAGGCTGACTTATATGAATTTATGCTGTGTTCGAAATTCACATACTCGACTAATTTGGATTCACGCTATAAAAAGTCTCATATTAAAGTTTTAATGCTCCCTAGCAAAGAGGACTTCATTCCAATTATCACTTCAATGAACCACCAAAGGATGTGGTGTGGTAGATGAGACTGCTCTTTCCTTAACCAAAAGTCTCGGGTTCGAGCCGTAGGTATAGAAAACTCCATAGTGGGGAGCGCTTCCCCATGAATGGGGCCCTATACGGCGCGAATCCAGATATAGTCGGCCTTCAATACGGGTAACGGAGACCCCAAATCCTAACAGGTCGTGATGGCGCCTATCGTGGAATTAAGTTAGCCAACCATCACATAACTACACATTTATTTTAATATAATCTCTCAAAAATCAATAATAACCAGCAAACTGAGTATAAAAATTTCTCTAAGTCTTTAAACCGCAATAATAATCTAATAGTCTAAACAAATCCCCCAGAACTGGAGTCAATCAATCACGAGCATCTAAGAATAAAACTAACTCAGCTAATGTCATAAACAATATCTAAGAATAAAATACTAATACTAATAAAGGAAGGGAAATGGAAAAGTCGTGGACGCTGGACAGCTACCTCGAAATCCCAAAAGCTGACGATAACGAACTCGGAAGGCTACTGCTCCGAACCAGTACCTGGATCTGCACAAGAGGTGTAGGGAGTAATGATGAGTACGTCAACTCAGTAGTAATGAAAATAAATCACAGTCTGAAGAATAAGAAACATACAACAACAAATACACCAATCCACAAAACAGTAAAATACACAGGCTCAATAAAGTGTACATAAGTTCGAAAACCAGTTTCCGTAAAAATCCTTTGAAACAAGTATATTTTTCAATTTCTCAGTAAAACTCCCGAAAATATCAGTATGAAAAATGAAGTGAATCATAATTAAAACTTAGTAAAATTTCATCATAAAAATGCTCCTCGGGCCATAATCATCACTTATATATATTCCATCAGCACCTCACCATCACTTAGTAACAGTCACTCAGCACCTCACAGTCACTCATACCTCCCAATCACTCGTCATTCGGCACTCGCACTCAGTAGATACCTGCGCTTACTGGGGGTGTGTACAGACTCCGGAGGGGCTTCTACAGCCCAAGCACTATAAACAAGCCAAAGCATGGCATAAATCATCTCTCAGGCACTCGACCTCTCTTATATCATAAATATCCTCACAATATAGGCTCTCGACCTCACTCAGTCAGACACTCTCAACATGCCACTCGGACCATAAATAAACAGGGTTCTCGACCCAAAACAATATTTCATTTCAGGAAATAGTAATATCATCAAATAGGAGTGTCAATAATTTCACAAGAAAGACTGAGTGTAAAATCATAGCTTCAAAGTGAGGAGTATCAGTAAAATATCCCCCAAGGGGTTTAAAACAGATCGACACTAGGCCCCAAACATGGCTTACAACCCAAGTATAACAAAACATAGTAATACTAATAACCATGTGCTTTAAAAGCGGTTTCGCAACTCAATAGTTGCCTAAAAAGGAACATTTTTCCAATTTTTCAATTTGTGCACGCCCCACATTCGTCATCCAGTGTGTGTGTCACTCCAAAACCGTGAAAGGATGCAAAGTTCGGGGTTTCATACCCTCAGGACAGGATTTAAAAACATTACTTACCTCAAACTAGCCCGAAAAGCTACTCTGCAACACGCTTGCCTCTCGAATCACTTCTGAGTGCTCTAAATCTACCAAGTTCAGATTTTTCACATCAAATTATGCTAAGGGAATGAATTCCAATAGAAAAATATCAATTTTAGCACAAAACCCGAAATTAGCCAAAACCCGACTCCCAGGACCACGTCTCGGAACTCGACAAACTTTATACCAAAAACGATCCTCATCATCTCACGAGTCCGTACATATAAAGAATTCTGAAATCGGAGTGCGTTTGACCCCTCAAATTGCCCCTAAAAGGTCTTAAACTCAAGTCCTAGTTTCACTTTTTTCTACTGATTTTTCCCAATTAAACACTGTTAATTTGGTCCTTAATCACATATAGTTGAGTTATTGGGTCCAAAATCCTTACCTCAATGAAGAACAATCGTTTTCCCTCTTCAAAATCGCTCCAAAAGCTCTAATCTCGTTCAAAAATGGAAGAAAACTCGGACTGCTCGTTATATATATACTGTCCAGAAACTTTGCGGTACTATTCCTTAATTTGCTAACCCCCAGAAGGAACATATAATTTGCAATCTTCTCTCACGTTCAAGTAAAAATCAATAAAGATTCAAAATGTCCATAACAAAACTCATATAAGAAAACAATAATGTCCTCTAATGTATCCCGTCTCCGTAAGGTCGAATATTTTAGGAAGAGTGGAGTTTGATTTGGAGACAATCACTAAAATAAGGATTTAATGATTTAGTTGAATAATTCTAATCTATTATTATCAAAGGAGTAATTGAGTCAGAAAGGAATTATTATATTGTTTACATAATAAGTCGCCTTATTTGTTGAATAAGTAGTCTCTAACTCTACTGTTCACGCAGGTGCGGTCAATGTTCACGCACATGCGGGGGAAAAAATGCAGAAGCTGCCCAAAAATTTCAACAGCTAAATTCGAGTCCAAATTGATCCGTTAACCTTCCGAAATCCTATCGAGGCTCCCGGGACCTCAACCAAACATACCAACACATCCCATAATCTCATTTAAACTTAGTCGAGTCTTCGAAACACCAAAAACAACGCAAAAACACCAAAATCACATCAAATTCAAGCCTATGAACTTTGAAACTTCTAAATTTCACCAAGGATGCCGAAACCAACCAAAACACCTCCAATTGATCTGAAATTTTGCGCACACATCCAAAATGACATTACGGACCTGTTCCAACTTCCGGAATTCCATTCCGACCCCGATAGCCTATTTTCCACTGCCGATCGGAAATCACCAAAAACTAACTTTCGCCAATTCAAGTCTAATTCTACACCGGACATCACAAAAATATTCCGAACACGCTCCTAAGTCCCAAATCATCTAACGAAGCTATTGGAATTATCAGAAATCCATTCTAGGGTCGTTTACTCAAAAGTCAACTCTCCGGTCAACTCGTTCTATTTAAGCTTCGAAATGAGAATTTTTCTTTAATTTAAATTCCGATTCTTCTGAAAACTAAACTTGACCACACACGCGAGTCATAATACATATTGCGAAACTACTCGAGACCTTAAGTCACTAAACAGAACATAAATTCTTTAAACGACAAGTCGGGTCGTTACACGGAGACCAAAAAAAAAATCAGTAGAATTAGTTGTGGAAAAGTAAATGAAACAAAAGGCACGTCTAACACATACCCTACAGAAATTTATCATTTTAGGCTCTTTCATTTTTCCGCTCCTTTCTACAGTCTCAAGTAGCTTTCCTCTTTTGCCTCAATTATTCAACCCAAAATAGTGAATAGTCAAGAACCAAGACTCCATTACGAAGTCTTTATCTTTTTATTGGGTAAAAAGTCTTACTTTTAATTAAAAAGAGAAACATGGATAGAACCAACTTCGTTTCAGATGCCTTTTCTCTTCCGCGACAATTCCCAATTGATTTTGTCGCAATCTGTAGAAGAAAAAAGAAAAACAGAACCTCAAAATGATAACAATAATTGAGAACGTGCATAATTTGTTTAGTTGTTCCAAACTTACAATCATTTTAATCATATCACTCGAATTTAACAAAATTGAATTTTTCTGAATATTATATAAACTAATAGTAACAACTTGAAGCAAAGCAGATGATTAACATCGAAGTTCATGTATAAAAAGTTATGGTATTGCTAGTATCATCCGTTTGATATGTATAAAAATAGTACTGAATAAAGTGTATAACAAATACAACATAGCTTGAAAAATAATACCAAATAAGGGATTAATATACATCCTACTAAATGACCCGAGGTCTTTTACTTAATACATTTTCAAATAACTTCAGTTTGATTAATTAGTTAGGATAAGAGTACTGGTTGGTCCATACTCCATAGACCTTGACATACAAGTCAATAATTCTAAAGAATTTCAGTAGGTAGGACAAAAAGGAAAAAAGGTATTGTTTTCGACTGATTTATTCATTTTTATTAATAATTTGCAAACATGTCAATCCACAAAAATAGTAGTTGTACAGATGTAATGAGAATGTCAAAATATTACTATTTGGTAATTTCTAGTATGCAGATCATGCCCAGAAGATTAATTAATTGAAATATATACTATTTGTTTGTAGAGGAATCATAACTTATGTGATATTATACAACTATATGTTAATTGATTTTGATTGATACAAAGCTACTCTCTTTTTTTATTGGTTTACTCCATCATACAGTTTCAATGTAGCAATTGTGCTTTCTGGACAGCTTTATCGTTTGCCCAAACATAATTTATTTTTCCTGGTTTTGAAGTTAAAAAAATTAGCTCTGCACATTCTTGTATAATATTCCAACAATATTGATGCCAAGGAGGCCTATGCCTAATGTTATATGAAGAAAGAATAATTTGTCATACTTCCTATTATTAGCGCAATATATCACACCAACGAGAACGTCTTCTTTGCCGTTTAATCAAAAGAACAATGGTGCAATTGTTCTTCACGTACCAGTGACTTGTTTCTATTCATTCTAACCCCTATTTTGGGGCAGAAGAGCTTTCCTTCATCGTCTCACACTTTTGATGCACTAAACTAGTCACTAATTCGAATGAGAAACATCACACTGTTTCTTTGCATTTTGATAAATAAATTAATAGTAACATTTTTTTACTTCATATTTGCATGTCGTTATAGTTATTTCAATCTGTTTCCATGTATTTTTTTTTAATATTTTCTTCACTTAATGTCCGACACAAAATGTTAGTGCTATTTTGTATGATTATCTAATCTCAACTTAACAATCGTTTTTCTTTCTTTGTCAGGATTTTGGTGACAATTAGCTCAATCCATGACTTACATCAATTTGAAAAGCATACATGTATTGTAAAGATGTTGCTTCTCACAATCTTGTCATATCAATACAGAATAGTGAGAAACTTGGCCACTTCACTATTGGTTCTTTCTTTACATAGTGAATACATAAGTTGCTCGAAATGGTTGGGATTATACATCTCCTACATAAAAGACAATAGTGTTGGCATTGAACCTCAAACATGTCAAAAGAACTTCACAAAATCCTGTCGCGCAGCAAGCTAGGCAGCTAGCACTACATTGACAATATCTGGGAACTTCTCTTTAATTGCTGCTTTGATTCCTGATCCAATAGACTCAGGCCCTACATACTTCACATTGCAATTGCCTTCCTGGACAGATAAAACTTCGACACTGCCACCAAAATTCTTAATGGCAGGTCTTAATATATCGAGGTGAGCATTCACAGCCTGCAGGAATACGAGTTCTTAGTTACACATTTTTTAAGCCATTTGAATGCAATAGCATCAATTAGCAACTGATTTTGAAAATATTCACCTCAACGGTGGTTTCAACTACATGTTCATCATATACTTGGCGAATATCCTTGATCGCTTCTCCAAACTTTTCTTTGAGTACCCTTTCAATCCCCATCTTCATTGTGGTTGTTGAGCTAGGACAACTCTCGCATGCTCCTGTATACTCAAAAGGTCATCATACAAGGATCAAAAATTTCAAGCTACCCTGAGCGCATTTAAGGAGAAATATTATTTTGGCTGACAACCAACTTTCTTTTTTCGATTTCGATATCCATATGGGGGCCGCCATTACCCTTTCACTCTAGCAGCACATACCAAATGGCACCTCTCTCCTTACTCCATTAAACAACAATTGCTCATTCGCATGAAATAGCTTAAACAATGCAATTCTTGATTCAAACCTATTGGCTTTCATGGATAAATTATGATTGGCATGTACTGAATCTTCTGATTCTTTCCACTCTCTCTCCCTCCCTCCCCCTCCCTATACTTTTTATTCTCTCCACTCACTTCCGTCCTCTCTGTTATCTTATTTGGTATTTAGATGAATATCGCTTTTAGGTCTGAACCATGAATATAGATTTCATGATTTGAATTAGTCTTTGTCTATCTTCTTCTTCAATTTTTTTTAAATGTAGTGATTTTAACCTTCCTCCATACTCTTTGTATTTCGCATGAATTTTTAGAACATTACGGTCATTACCCCTTTGTTACAAATCTTTAGATTTTGTCAAAAGTTGGAAACTTGATATTATACAATTGTAAACATTGTAAAGTTAAAATTGTTGGCGAGATGACACTTCTTTTATTCATTTAGGTCTGCAACAATCCCTCAAAAGCGGTCCTAACTTCCTTTTAATGGGCCAAGCACTTGGGAACAATTTTTCTTTTTCATGAAGGGAAGAGGGGATTATTTACTAATTATGTCTTCAATAAAATCAATAACCATATATGCTCATAGAATAGTATACTCTAAAAGCAACAAGGAAAAATAGAAACCTTATCTATAAACAAATGTTTCAATCTTATCTTATTTAAAAATTCTAGTGCTTTAGATTAGTCACTCCAGTGAAGTATACTAGGATGTAGAAAGACGAGAGGCATGAGGAAATACAGATCTCTTATCCTATCATTTTTCTTGTTTATGAGGCTATTCCAGCATGTGTAGGCTTTGGAAGTGTTCAACGGAAATAAAAGAGAAAAGTTGGTCATTAAACAATATAAATGTCCATTATTCAATGAATCCCATTTGGCTTAGATTATAAAAAAATTCTGCAGACTTAGGCTGGCTTGGTACTGTTAAGCCTCGGAGACTCATTCGCAGTCCTCTATTGGGGAAAACCCAACATTATCCAAGTAATTAAATATTTTAAGAAAACAAACTACATCTAATCCAAGGAGTAAGTAGTAGTGGCCTTATAAGTACAACATTGTTTGGTGCTTCCAACAACAGTTCCCCCTTTAAAATGGATAGTACATACTAAGTCAGAGATTTAGATGAGACTTGCTTATTTTATTAAATCTCAGTAAATAGCAACTCTTGACACTAGTTTCTTGGGCTCACCTTTCTTGAGCTATCATGTGTGGCTATAATTCCATATTTTAGTACATTATTTACCTTGCATTTTATGTGCTTTAATGATAAACTACACTTTATTTGAGCGTAATGGAGTCTATTTTATGTGTAGGTGAATTGGAGATGAAACTAAAGCAAAAGGAAGATTTAAAGAATAAAGTGTGCGCGAAAACTATGGAAAGAAGAAAAAATGCCTTAAGCAGTGAAAAGATGAGGAAGCTGGCGAAGCAAGACTATGAGCTCGCGTTAGAGCTGGCTAAGCGAACCTCTGAGCTCGCGTGGGAGCAGGCTACACGAGGGATGAGGCGAGGTCCACCTCGCGTGAAGGCTGGCGACGCCTGGTCTGGGGCGAGGTCCATCTCGCGTGGAGCCTCGCGAGGCAAGGTCTGAGGCGCGCGTACTCCGAACTTTGAAGGCTTATTTCGTCTCCTGGTTTGACTAGGACTAGGCCTATGTCGTTTAGGTCTTTTCCTACACATATAAATAGACATAAAACGCCACTTTTGAAGGAGTTTTTGCGACCGGAGGCAAGGATAACTCGTGGAACAACCATTGGGAGTTAGAATCATCGATTTCTACATTCCTTCATCCTTACTTTGTAATTTAATTATGCAAATTATTTGGGATATTGTTACTATGAGTATGAGTAGCTAAACTCCTAATCTAGGGTTTTGATGGAACCTATTGGAGGATGATTTTCCGGTTATGTTAATATAGATTTGCCGTAGTATTTTCTCTATTTGTTCAACGTTATTATTGTGGTTGGTTGAAGAGCTCTCAATCGACTGTGCCTATTTAGTGTGTATTACTCGGGAGAGAATGCATATTTAGTTAGTTGTTGGACAACATCACTCCTAACGTATATAACGTATATGAGGGATCAATACGGAGGGTTTAAAGGTGATAACGAAACCTTGGTGCGATCCGAGTGAGTCGTACTTAATGCCAGCTAGCGTAATTCGGGAGAATATGTCTAGTAAATTGTGGTAGTTACTCGGGAGAGAATTACGACACTCAGAGCGCTCATGATCGGTAGAGAAAACTTAGGCAAAATTATAGAAAACGTAGCGGAAAGGATTCCGACAATAGAGGAAATCATAACCTTGGATCATTCCAATTCTTGTCTACAACTTGTTCTTAGTAAGTTATTAATTATTGCATTTTCGTGATATTTAGTTAGTAAACATCCAATTTGTTGCGTAAATATTTCTGAAGATTGATTGCGTGAATTTGTGCGAGTCTAGTAGTTGTGTTTACTAGGTTAATTCCCTGTGGGATTCGACTCCGGACTTATTAACCGGAATATATTTGCAACGACCGTTGAGTCCTTTTTATAAGGCATAGTTGGGCGTGATCAAGCTCACATAATGCCAACTCTAATCCCTGTGCTTAGTCAAAACCAAGACTATAGAATCAGGACACAAGTACCTTTTTACCCAATTGTTCCTGCGTGTATCATCACTGTATCATTTAAGTACATTCAAGAAGGAGTGGGACCATAGCTTTCCGGAGTATTTTTGCCATTTACCAAGAGATGTAGCATCATATATTATGCATTACACCATCCTCCTACAGTTTTCAAATTTAACTTACTACGCCCCTCACAACCCCGGCAGGGAGAATATATTGCCAAACTACCCTGAATGGACTCATTGCGTACTGTTTGCGACAACATACTAGGTAGCATCAGCACACAACTTCATGTTTTACGCTAGACGCATCTTTGCCACATGCCCGAGACTTGTCCAGGACCAACATTACAATCTGTCATCATCATCATCTACTCCTAAAGTCCATTGGCAACTAAGTCCTATAGTGGCTCGGTGGGGATTTCAAGGTGGGGAATCGAACTCACACCAATATGGCGGAAGTTCATATTTCCAACCAGTTGGCCTACCATGATTGCCAAGTCCTGTAGCGCTCTGGGATGCACTATAATGGATAGAATCAAATAACTTCTTGAAGATATGGTCCTTTTGCCTCATTCTGACATTTCGTCCAGCAACATCCATCACTGGAGTCTTCTGCTTAAAGAAAGTATCCCGAGAAAAATACACACAACCCCAAAAGTATCGTTGACATGGCTCTAATTTGCTGCAGACTTGCAATCCAAAGAAATTTTGACAGACTCAAAAATAGCTTCCTAGAGTGAAAGGTCAGTCGTGAACTGTTCCATGTTTTGCCTAAAGGAGCGTAAGTACCAATTTTCAATAGGAAAGATGGATGTATAATGATGGATATTCATAACTGTATAGATCCAACTCAAACTTACTTAATTTTCTTTATCCAAATGTCTGTATCATGATAATCCTGTCCTCTACAAGAACAAAACACTAAAGAACTTGGCTAAAACTGGCTCAGAAAGACAACAACTTGCTGTTAATAAACGATCCCTCAATTCACTAATGAATTCTTCGGATTGAATCCTTGCTCTTGCTGACGCTGTTCTTTTTTGTCTTACCAAGTTAGACATTAAAATTCTATACTTGACTGAGACACTTATACAATAACCTTAAACCTCATCCTGATCACACGTAGTTCTTTGACAATACCGGCCCGTTACCGCCAGTATAACTGAGAAGCCATTGTATCGCGGGGCGGAGCCAGAGTGCCGGGAGCGGGTTCGGCCGAATCCAGTAACTTTGATTCGAACCTTGTTTTTGTCTTAAACATCCATTGAATAGGTATAAATTATTAATTTAGAACCAGTAACTTAAAACGATTAGAATCCTGAAACCATAAACATTAAATCCTGGATTCGCCTCTGATTGTATCATGCAACAATATGTACATGAATATGGTACCACTTCGTCTCAATTGGTATGAAACTTGATAACATTACATTTCTATACCATGTTCACACTTTCAATAATTAAATTCATGAACTATTTAATCTAATACTATAATATAAAGAGTTTAAGTTATAGTCCATGAAAAGATTTTTTTACACTATCATGTCAACCAAAGGATATCTGCATGTGTAACGACCCGGTCGGTCGTTCCGTAGAATTTGCATTATTATTGTTGTTATTGCCTTGTCATAGGTTGGTTATGTTGTTTATGATGTGTGAGAGTCGGTTGGCTCGGGTTCAGAATGGCTGTAGTGAGAATTGAGACATTTAGTCTCTAAATATAGCTTTGTAGTTGAAAAGTCAACTGAGAGTTGACTTATTGGTAAACAATCTCGTAATGCGGATTTTATGGCTCGCATAGCTTCGTTAGGTGATTTGGGACTTAGAAGTGTGTTCGGAATATTTTTGTGATGTACGGTGTAGAATTAGGCTTGAATTGGCGAAAGTTAGTTTTTGGCCATTTCCGGTCGGCAGTGGAAAATAGGCTATCGGGGTCGGAATGGAATTCTGGAAGTTGGAACAGGTTCGTAATGTCATTTTGGATATGCGTGCAAAATTTCAGGTCAATCGGATGTGTTTTGGACAGTTTCGGCATCGTTGGTGGAATTTAGAAGTTTCAAAGTTCATAGGCTTGAATTCGATGTGATTTTGGTATTTTGATGTTATTTTTAGTGTCTCGAGAGTGCAAATAAGTTTGGATGATCATTTATGATGTGTTGGTATATTTGGTTGGGGTCCCGAGGGGCCCGGGATTGATTTTGGATGGTAAACGAGAATTTTGGACATGGAAATATGCAGCTTCAGCTGCTGGTGTAAGTTTTCTGGTGTAACCGCACCTGCGGATGGGGAACCGCAGGTGCGGGCCCGCAGGAGCGGAAGATGCGGGATTTGGGCAACTCAGTGAGGGACCGCAGATGCGGACGTGGGCCGCACCTGCGGAGTCGCAGGTGCGGAGATTAAAAGGCGGAACTTCGCCTTTTAATGATTACTCGCAGGTGCGCACCTGGGACAGCAGGTGCGGGTCCGCAGGTGCGGGTCCGCAGGTGCGGGTCCGCAGGTCCGGGTCCGCAGTTGCGAGATTTTGGCCGCAGGTGCGAGAATCCCTGGACATAACCTATATAAGGGGTCCTTAGCGAATTTTTGTCTTCCTTTCACCATTTTCATTCTGGTTTGAAGCTTTTGAAGGGTTTTTGAAGAGGGAAATCGATAGTTCATCATTGAGGTAAGGTTTTTGGACTCTAAACTCGTTTATGTGTGATAAGATCTGATTAATGGTGAAATTGGGGGGAAACAGTGGAAAAATGGGAAACTAGAGCTTGAGTTTAAGAGACCTTCTAGGGGTGATTTGAGGGATCATTTGGACTCTGATTTCAGCGTTCTTTATATGTATAGACTCGTGAGAAGAAGAGGATCGTTTTGGTATAACGTTTGTCGAGTTCCGAGACGTAGGCCCGGGGGTCGGGTTTTGACCAATTTCGGAATTTTTGAGTATTTTTGACAAATTTCGGTTGGGCTTCATTCCTTAGCATATTATAATGGTATAAATCTGATTTTTGGTAGATTTGGAGCACTCAGAGGCCGAATTTAGAGGCAAGGGCACTGCGTAGTAGTATTTTAGCCAGTTTTGAGTTAAGTAACGTTTCCAAACTTGGACCTGAGGGTTCGAAACCCCAAATTATCTGGTATTTGATGTTAATTAAGGTGACGCACGTGCCAAGTGACGGGCATGCGGGCGTACACCAGATATTTGTGGCCTGGCTCATCCCATGGCACCGCCTAATGGTCATTCCAGGTTGATACTTGTACTGTGAAGGTGGTATTTACCTCGAATATATTAGAAACCATGTTAAGCATAAATGCTAAGGCTTCACGCCAATATGTTCAGACCGGAATGGTCAGTTATTGATGTCTCTATCTGTGAATATTTGCTTTCATGTACTCAGTCCTGTTATTGCATATGTTTCATGCCTCAGTCTCAGTAATTGTTAGTTTATTTATCCGTTATCAATGTTTTGGGCTGAATCTTATATCTGTGAGCCTTGTGAGTGAGACTGGAAGGTATTGACTGAGTGAGGCTGAGAGCCTGGTATTGAGACAGTTATGAGATTGGACTGCACACCGCAGCGATCATTGAATCATGCCTTCGTTGGCTTGATATAGCGCTTGGGCTTATAGAAGCCCCTCCGGAGTCTTTACACCCCTAGTGAGCGCACGGATATTGAGGGATGGATTTTCCCTGGGCATGGAAGGGATGGATCGTCCCTGGACATGGATCTTGTCCGAGTGATATGTTCCGGAGATGGATCTTCTCTATGGGGCTGGACTGGCCTTTTCCTCATTACTCGGTGACTACGTCACTTGGGTTTATGCATAATCCGGGATGGACCTTCCCTAGGCCTGAAGGGCAATTCTAGTACTGAGTGAACTTCCTTGTGAGAGTAGGGATACTGTGTACATATCATTTCTGACTCTTTATGATCATATACTGGTATGTAGAGTTTACATACATAATTTGGTGCATCTTTCTTATTTTTCTGCCATATTACTGTCATGTTCAAGTTATATATTGTTGCTCATAAACATCGGAGGTTTAGTCCGTCACTACCTCTCAGCCCATAGTTTGGGCTCGTTACTTCTGAGTTGGTGTACTCACGTTATACCCTGCACCTTGTGTGCAGATCCAGGTACACCGGGACTTGGCTCTGGTCATTGAGTAGCTGACAGTTTCCATCAGAGTTGTCGAGATAGCAGCTGGCGACCGTGATCTCGTCACCTCTTTCCTATTCTACCTGTCGTTATTTACTTTTCAGACTATGTTGGTCATTCCTCTTTCATTTATATTATGTATTAGCAGGGGATTTGTAGGATTTGAGTCTTGTTTTTCATAAATAGTTCCAACTTCACATTTCTTATTGTTACTATTTTAAGACTTATTAAAAATGGTATTTCGCTGGTAATTGGACCTAGTGAAATAAATGGGCGGCTGGCCTGGTTCCATCACGACTCCGGAAATGGGTCGTGACAGCATGTTACCACGCTGCAATATGTAAAAGTGACCTGACGGTGTAAAAATTACTTATAGTGACGGAGTATATAACTTAAACTCATATTATGCAAAATGGAACGGATGGGAGTAATATCGAAGTACAAGCAAGAGATCAAGTATAATACTAGTATAAAAAGCTAACCTTGAAGCTGGAGGGAAACGACGCCGTCTTCGACAGAAACGACATCGACGTTACCACCATCAGAAATGAGATAAGGGCGAACATCTTCAAGAACCAAATCCACGTTTTCAGGAGTCAGCTCGAATTGCTTGGCTGAGTAAAGACCTGGAGCTGGAGGGGACCCATCGATGCTGCTTGCTTTATTAACAAAATTGATTTTATTATGAGTTACCTTAGTTCTTTTGAGGAAAAAGGAATTTGGATTCTGCGACTTGAGTGGAAGTTCCGGCTTGTATATGGAAGATGAAATTTGGGAGACGCCCATTGTTGGTGCTATATACGCCATTGCTCTGTTCCGTCTTTTGGACGACTTTTTTCTATTTTTGTTTGTTGTAGTTATAAATATGGATTCGTAATGGATCATGGATCCGACCCATGAAGGGCAAGTGCAAAACAATCCTATTATGTTGCCTTTTGTGTGATAGTTTTCGTTAATGCAGTCCACATTTCTTTTGTTCTCATTCTCTATTTATTGTCTCAATTGCTCCTGACTTTATTTTCTTGTATCCCACTGACATTCTCGCCTAGAGTACGGAGGGAACCCCATATAACGGATAGGCGGAGAGTAATCACACGAGCATCGATAGCCTTACGTCGCCCTTCAAGACGTCTCAGGAAGGCTACTTGCGTGAAAATCCCGTGTCGAGGGGGAGACACCAATATTTTAAGGCTATAGCCAAATTCATAACTTTTGCAAGTTTAGCCGTTCCAAATTTAATTTTAGATCCGCGAAATTGAAATTAGACATATTTATGAAAAGTTTGTCAAATTGCTTGTGTTTGTTTGAAGTTTGGCACCATCCATTATATCTCAACTGAATTTATTCTTTTTGAAGTTATCCCAAAAATATTTATATCTATCTATACTATATTAAAAGTAGTAAGCTCTAAACTAAGAAGTTGAATTACCAAATTACCCTTCTAATAATAGTACAAACATTTAATAATAATAATTAAATAAAATATTAAGGTAATTATTTATATTGTGTCTCATCTAAATAGTTGTGTCCTTTCATTAGTAACTAGGATTTAAAATTATTTGGCAGGAAAGGCTACGAACTGATTTTGGAAAACTGATTTAAAGTGGAAACAAATGTTTGTTCATGTAACATTGTCTCTGAATTTTTGTTTCAATAATCAAAGTTCAAAGGTAGGGAACTTCTTCACCGTCCAACAGTTATTGTATCACTCATCAGTTAAGCAGCATACGATGATATAACTATATCAAGACACATTGATCAGCAAGCATACTAAGCTTATAAAGACATAATTCTGGAATGACCGAGTCATGCATGATTCCAAAGGTAAACATGTCCATACATAATTCTAATTTATATTCTGAACATATCAATACTTATTGTGTTGTTTGAAGAAGCAAAATGAACAAACTGTCATGGTATTTGGCAACATAAAGTATACTATGCTCACATATTATTACCAAGAAAATGAAGTAATGTAGGCTAATTTTAATTAAATCCAGAAGATAGCTACCGAAACAAGTCAAACAAAAAACACCGAACAATTGTTTTTAAGAAAAAAGCATACAAAGAGAGTTATTGCCATTATTACGATGAAACTATGGCAAAAACTGAAAAATATAAAAATGTATTTAAGATTATTATTAAAAAAATTACATAATGTTATATAAATAATTATAAAATTTGTTACTCTATATAATTTGTCGATTTGGTTCATTTTAGTTAAACTTTGTTGAATCAAACCGAATCAAATAGTGGTAGCTTTTCAAAATTAGAAACCAAAACAAGTCAAAAATATATGATGGATTATTGAAGTGGTTTGGGTAGATTTTTTGTTTTGATCAATTTTTCAATGGACTTTGAACATTCTTATCTTGAAGAAGTATTAGGTGGGATACACGTCATTACATGCATGTTTGTATCTCATAAAACTAAAATAATTGTGTGTTTGTATCTCATAAAATTAAAATAAATATAAAGATTATATGTATCGAATTAGATTTTGATTGTCCATCTTTGTAGATTTATATAACATCTAATCATCTTTTTATACGACAAACAAGTCATCCTACAATGATCAATATTGTTCATCCATAAAAATTAGTATTTTATTTTTTCATGTACACTTATTTACTCAAAATTTTGTTCGAGTAATATTATTTTGCAACATTATGTAATACATGATTCGATATACATGTGCAACGCACGTGACGAGAAACTAGTACAATAGAAATATGTGGAGATTAACAATGCAATAAATGAAACAACGAGAGTGAAAACAATAGCACATATGTTGGTACTACGTGTGGCAAAATGGTTAAAAGAAAACAGTTAATCACCCATATTATTTATTATGGGTTGGATAATGAACTTTTTACAAACGGGCCAATGTGGATAAAGAACCACATTATCTATTTAGAAAATGGATAACCAATGGATTTGACTTTTACATTTGTAAAGCTCAAATTGAGGGTGGGTTCCTCAAGTTTCGGAGACTAAGAATTCTCCCAAAAGTGATCACATTCAAGAAGCCATGGATAATATGGGTAATCATATACGGCCCATATCCAACCTGACCCGCCCGTTTTTCACCCCTAGTTGGTACCCCATATAGTAATAAGTACCATATAATCCTTGTTAACCAACACTGGGAAAAGCTTTTGAAGTTGCCGTATTATAACATTATTTGTAATTGCAGGTTCTTGATGACACAACTAGGGAACCCCGTCATCAGCCATAGCTTCAGAGAGCAGAACCAGGTGGTAGACCTCCTAACAACGGAAAGAGCAAGGAAAAAACTTTTTGACAGAACTGTTAGGATTTTGCCCTGAATTTCTAATTCTATTAGGACTCTTTTTTCTTGAAGGAATGGAAAAAGACTCCTAAAAGGATTAAATCTCCTTAATATGTCTTATCCTTTTCTTGGAAGACAAGTTTTGCACATCTATAAATTAAGGATCTCTACTTCTCAAAAAGATAACAACAAAAGCATCCACAATGTAGTCATTAAAGAGTTTTGTTTAGGGGGAGATTTTTCTCTCGATAGTTTTTCTTCTTTTATATTAGTTTTATCATATGTAGATCAATTGATCAAACAATTATCAACTATTATGCTTAGTTTAATATATTTTTCTTTTGTCGTCATGATTTATCGTTCATCAAGTTTTGTATTGTTAGTTTCCGCATGCACCATGTTATTTTGATCCCAACAAGAACTAGGATTTTGGCAATCCCTCTAGTGTTTGCCAATGATGCTCTATGGGCAAATATCCTAGGAACTGTGGTAGTATTTCAATAATTTTGTGGACAAGTGGCTACATAAATGGTTATGTTGCTTGATCTCCTTAATGCTATGGTCAAGTGTGTAGAGCACCTACCAAATGTCTCTTTGCATAGAAAGTTTTTGACAAGTAGATGAACGCTCGTCACTTTCTTACACAATACTTATAACTATAAATACCTACTTCTTATACCTTCCGAAAGCACACTAAAAAATATTTTTTTCTCTTATGATTGCTAATGATTAGTAATCATCACTACAAGCCTTTTCATTTCCATTACGCCTAGCCTTTTGTGTAATCCAATTTCTTTCAGAACGTTTGTTTATTTCCTCTATCCAAATTTGCTGGTATTATTCAATTTTACTTATTCATGTATCCTCTAAATAAATAGGTAGATTTGTTTAATCATGGGGAAGTATTTCACATTGCTGAAATAGTTTTTTAGGATAATGCCCAGGACTACTCAAGCCAATTCGTGTATCTGCTCACAAATAATATTATTGCAGTATTTTTGTTATTTTTCGATGTTATTTTCCTACAATCTAAGAAACTACGCAAAGTAATACTACTACGAAAAATTTTGATGGTGCTACCATGTTTGGTGTTGTCTCCGCTGCTACTATTCCAGTTGTCGTGACATCTATGGTGTTGTAAATACGTTATTGCATCCACAATTTGGCAGACACTAATGTCAAAACACAAGTATGTGAATAGACATGGTTACATAACTGATGCCAATATTAAAACCTTCGAGAGAAAATGCTCCTCAATGCAAGAGAAGAGTTGGGATAAATAATAATCTCGCTAAGTCAAAATTAAATTTGACTAAAGCGGATAATATAATTGTTGCGGTTATTTTCCAAATAAATAATGTGGGGAATGTGAGAGATTGGGTGATAGTCTCTGGTGCTATAAGACACATTTGTGCAAATAAAAATGATTTTTTGTCTCACACCCAGGTTGAGGAGGAGAAGAAATTATTTATCTTGGTGACTCGAGAACAACTCGCGTTCTTGGGAAAGAAAAAATTCTTCTCAAACTCACATCTGGTAGAACTTTATCATTGAGTGTTGTGTTGCATGTACCTAATATCCAAACCAATTTGATTTCTGTGGGATTATTAGAAAAGGTTGGAGTGAAGGTTTTCTTGAAAATGATGAGGTCGTACGGAACAAAAATAATATTTTTGTGGGGAATGACTATTGTAATCGTGGTTTATTTGTGCCTAATGTTTCTGATACTAGATATGAAAATACATCTACTTCTGCTTGTATGGTTGAGTCTATTTCTTTATGGCATGCTAGACAAGGACATGTTAATGTCGTGTATATAAAGAAAATGCAGTCTAGGATTAATATCTGGTTTAGACTCTAATAATATTGACAAGTATGAAATATGTGTTGAAGCTAAAAGTACCAGAAAGACTTGTTTTTCTGTAAATAGAGAAACTGAATTATTATCCTTGCTTCACACTGATTTCGGTGATTTAAAACAGACTATGACTAGAGGTGGTAAAAGATATTATGTGACTTTTATTGATAATTTTTCTGGATTTACTAAGTTGTATTTGCTTAGAAATAAAGATGATGCATTTAATGCTTTTATTTATTATAAAAACTAAGGTTGAAAATCAACTTAGTAGAAAAATCAAGAGAATTAGATCTGATAGAGGTGGAGAATATTTATCTTTAAATAATTTTTGTGAAAATAATGGAATAATTCGTGAAGTAACTCCGCCCTATTCACCTGAGTCAAATGGAATAGCTGAAAGGAAAAATAGAACATTGAAAGAGATGATGAACTCTATGTTAGTTAGTTCTAATGCTCCTCATAATTTGTGGGGTGAAGCTATTTTATATGCTTATCACTTACAAAATAGAATACCACATAGAAGAACTGGCAAAACTCCGTATGAATTGTGGAAGTATTATAAACCTAACTTGAAATATTTAAAAGTGTGGAGATTCCTTGCTAAAGTCCTTTTGCCTGAACCTAAAAAGAGAAAAATATGTTATATATTCTTATTGGATATGTTGAACATCGTGTTGCATACAGATTTCTTGTTTAAAAAGTGATGTCCTTGATTGCACTACTATAATTGAGACAAAGAACATTGAGTTCTTTGGATATATTTATCAACTGTATGATAAAAAAATTCATACACCTATTGAAACAAATAATGAAATTACCTCTAACGAGGAACTGAGAAGGAGCAACAGGCCTAGGTAGGAATATCTTTCTTGTGGAAATGATTTTCACATTTTTCTTGTTGATAATGAACCATCGAATTATTTTGAAGTTGTATCTTCTTCTGATGTTGAGTATTGAAAAGAGACAATAAAAATTGAAATTGATTCTATTATGAAAAATAATACGTGAGTTTTAACTGATTTACCTCCTAGTGCAATACCTATTGGTTATAAATAGATTTTCAAAAAGAAATTTAATCATGATAGATCTTTAGATAAATATAAAGTTTGGTTAATGGCAAAAGAATTTTCTCAAAAATAAAATATTGATTGTTTTGATACATTTGCACTAGTGACTAGAACTTCATCAATACGAGTTTTAATTGTCTTAGCTTCAATCCGTAAGCTTTTTATCAATCAAATGGATGTCAAAAGAGCTTTTTTAAATTGTGATTTAGAAGAAGAAATTTATATGGTTCAACCTGAAGGTTGTGTCATTCCTGGACAAGAAAATAAAGTTTGTAAATTAATTAAATCTCTTTATGGTCTTAAACAAGCTCCTAAGCAAGGGAATGAGAAATTTAAAAAGTATTACTGAGAGACGATTTTTTTCAGCGGAGGGAGATAAATGTGTTTATACTAAAATGATATACGATGATTAGGTGATAATATGTGTATATGTTAATGATATGCTTATATTTCTTATACGTTTAAATATTGTGCAAAGTACTAAATTATTTCTATCTGCTAATTTTGATATGAAAGATCCGGGTGAAGTAAATACGATTGTCACGACCTAATTTCCCCTCGGTTGGGTGTCGTGATGGCACCTAGTCTTAAGGACTAGGTAAGCCTAACATTTACGGAATAACAACAATAATGAAATAACATCTAGTAATTCTGAAATGAAATTCTCTATACAGTTTATAACTTTTCCAAAACCGGCAGCACAAGTCATAAGCTCTATAGAGTTTATTACAACTTCTAAATACAACTGTTCAGAAATAAGTAAAGATAGTGTATGAACAAAAAAGGACGGTGACTCCAAAACCAGCGAACGACACATCAGGTTTACCTTGAGTCTCCACAACAACAACCGCGCCGCTGGCTAATGATCAACCGGATACAAAATGCCTGGATCTGCACAAAAATGTACAGAAGTGTAGTATGAGTACATCACAATGGTACCCAGCAAGTATCAAGACTAACCTCAGTGGAGTAGTGACGAGGAACAGTCAAGACACCTACTGGACTATATAACCTGAACAAGTATAACTATAGAAACAATAGAGTATGATATCTACACACAAACTACGCGATGTGGATAACAATACAATAATTACAATAAGAATAAGACAATAAGTACCAGCGGAATACCCAAACAATGACACAAGAGGATGAACGTAACAAATCCAAAATCTGAAATCACGAATACAGAAAAGACAAGTAATAACTCAACAACAATGAAAGTTTTAACATTAGGTCTTAGTCAATAAACTCCACGAGGTACCAAACCTCATCCTATTCGCACTCACGGGTCCCAATATCTGAACCCTGACATTTGGCATCTTGTGCCCTCGTTTCACCTCATAATCGCACTGATGACTCACGTGCCAAATAGAATCACTCACACATAGAAGGAAAGTACAACAAGGGTATCTATACTCAACAATCACAAGAAGTCCTTAAATCCGATTAGAGTACTTAGCTACGTGTATGCTTGTGCAAGTGTCCTGACATAGTCCAAACCATCTAGTAAGCATAGAAAAAAAACGGACAACACGGAGAATGTTCCTCACAACTTTCACAATAATAAGCTCACACAGGTAAATGTACAACTACACAATATTAATAACAAGAATGCCTAGAGGCCAACATAAGTCATCACAAATCAATCCCTGACACATCCCACCTTGTCTTGCCACATGTGCAATAGTAAAGTAAATGCCCGCCTTGTCTCGTCACACATGCATAATCATGTTCCCACCTTGTCTCTCCACACGCGCAATCCACGAAAATATATATATATATATATATATATATATATATATATATATCGCCTTGTCACGCCGCATGTGCAAATATCAATAGTAACCACATCATAGCAGAAACTTCGTGCAAATCCCCATATCAACAGTCGCACGGTAGAAACCTCGTGCATCACAATAATCACAACCGCACGATAGAAACCTCGTGCATCACCACAACAAGTTCAACAACAAAAATG
This sequence comes from Nicotiana undulata, assembly GCA_005239495.1. Taxonomy (NCBI): domain Eukaryota; kingdom Viridiplantae; phylum Streptophyta; class Magnoliopsida; order Solanales; family Solanaceae; genus Nicotiana; species Nicotiana undulata. The sequence continues at coordinate 38,212 of ML253347.1, forward strand.
ACAATAATACAAAGTACGATAAATAAATCAACTCAAGAACCTTCGATCACAAGAAAAGGTAAAACTAGTTCACAAGGAATAACCACAATAAGGAATACTAGGCATAATAAGAACAACTCAACAAGAAAGAAAATAACATGTAACAATAGTCCCACAATGTACGGTTCAATAACAAGAAACTAACACGAGTCCAATAATTCCAAATAAGGGCAAGTCCACTAAGTCATAGAACCTCTAAGCTTCTTTTAAGTTTGGACAATTACGGGAAAGATACAGCTAATTCAACTAAAAATAGGCAGCGAGAAGATCACCATAACCTGAATTAAAGGAGAACATTTACCAAAAAAAGGATAACTACGACTTCAAATAAAGATAAGCAAATAGGGGGAAGGTGACATGGAAATGGAAGAGATATGTGATGACCCAAAAGGTCATCTTACATAATTTAAGTTGTATCTGTGTTCCGAGGCTCCGAGAGCCTCCGTTACTCTCACCTCGTTATGCGTGCGCAGCCCGGGCGTGTAGCCGGGAAGCTATTATGTGAAAAGTTGATAAAAATGAGTTTTGATAATTAATAAATGAATATAGTTGACTTTGGTCAACATTTCTGGTAAACGGACCCGGACCCGTGATTCGACGGTCCCGGAGGGTCCGTAGGAAAATATGGGACTTGGGCATATGCTCGGAATCGAATTCCGAGGTCCCAAGCCCGAGAAATGAATTTTTAAAGAAAATTGTTTTCTGAAAATAATAAAGGATTTTGAAAATGAATAATTATGTGAAAACCGTGTTGCCGGGCCCGTATTATGGTTCCGGAGCCCGGAACAGGTTTATTATATGTTATGTGACTTATCTGTGAAATTTGGTGTAAAACGGACTTGAAATGAGTGGTTTCGGATAAAAAATGAGACTTTGAGGTTTTAAAGAACTAGAAATGTGGCTTGGAAATTAGTGTTATGTTCTCCAGGTCCGAATGAGATTCCGAGACCGGGAATAGTTCTGTGGTGTTAATTATAACTTGTCTGCAAAGTTTGAAGTCGTTCCGAGCAGTTTAGGCCGGTTCGGCGTAATGAAGTGAATTCTAGAATTCTAAAGTTCTTAAGTTTGATTAATTGGATTTTGAGGTTTTATTATGTGTTTTTGATGATATTTTGATGATTTAAAAGCTTGGACAGGTTCGTATGATGTTTCGGGAGTCGTGTGTATTTTTGGTTTTGAGCCCCGAGGGCTCGGGTGAGTTTCGGGTAGCTAACGGGATGTAAAAAGTTAGAAAATCCGGTGTGATGTTGCAGGTTTCTGGTGTCTGGTGTTTTCTTCTCTGCGATCGTATCCCTTGCCCCGCGATCGCAGAGGTCTGTCCAGGTCCCTTCCGCGATCGCATTCCTTCGACCCGCGATCGCATTATGTGATGTCCTAGTGTTCCGCGATCGCAAACCTCTACCAGTGATCGCATAGGGTCAGCCAAGCTATGCTCCGCGATCGCGACTCTTCTTCTGTGATAGCAGTAAGTTAGGACCAGACTCTCCGCGATCGCAACCCTCTTCTTGCGATCGCGATGAATAAA
>MDKH01177838.1:0-32691 GCA_005239495.1 Nicotiana undulata
ACCAGGATGCATGCACATGCACCAATCCAACAAGAGTTTAACTTTGATGACCTAGTAGAAATTCCAGCAGAAGGTCGAGCAGGAGGAGTAGCTTTAATGTGGATGAAAGACATGATTGAAATTGAGGAGATTACTCGTGAGGATCAGAAACTTCATGCCATGATCAAGGTATTTCAAAACCACATACCTTGGTTATTTAGTTCAATTTATGCTAGTAACTCAATAGCTAAGCGTAACAACATGTGGGAAAAATTATCTCTTAGATATCAAAATATCAAAATTCCAGTTTTAGTCACATGAGACTTTAATGATATCCTATCATCGGAGGAGAAATAGAGAGGAAGGACCGTGAATTTTAGAAGAACAAATAAGCTCTGGAATTTTATTAAAAATTTCAACCTATTTGATCTAGGTTTTAAGGGCCCTAAATATACTTGGTCAAACTTTAGAAAAAATAAAAAAGATTTTATTATGGAAAGACTAGACAAATGCTTAGTAAATGAAGAATGGAAAAACAATATCGAAATGCTATTGTTGATCATCTCCCTAGAACCTATAGAACCACAATCCCCTCTTAATCCGTTTATACCCTAGGTTCATCTCACCACGAGCAAAACCTTTTAGACTAGAAATAATGTGATGTTCCCATCCACAATTTCCTTTATTAGTCAAGAATAACTGGCACAATAATGAATTTGAAGAAGCTATGATATCCTTCAAAGAGAAAGCCACTCAATGGAATAAAGAGGTTTTTGGAAACATCTTTCAAAAGAAAAAGAAAATTTTAGCAAGGATTAAAGGTATCCAAAAATCCACCTACTTCCCTAGCAGTGATTTCCTCCTCAACCTTGAGAATCAATTAAAAAATGATTATAACAACATCCTTCAAAAAGAGGAGGAGTTTTGGAAGCCTCGATCAAGAATTAATTGGCTTAATAATGGAGAAGCTAACACTAAGTTCTTCCATATATCTACCTTAATTAGGAGAAGACAAAATCGTATATCTAACTTTAAAAATGAAGAAGGTGTTTGGATTGAAGATCTAGAGGAAATAAAAAACCACACCCTCCTTTATTTTAAAAACATGTTTACCACCTCACACACACATACAAATTGGAAGGACATATGTCAATCTCCCAAAAGTTTTGATAAAATTCACTTAAATCATTTAGATAATCCTATCTCTAACCAGGAAATCACTAATGCTCTTTTCTTCTTTAAACCTATGAAAGCTCCTGGGCCGGAAGGAATTCATCCTTTTTTCTATCAAACATTTTGGCCAGTGGTAGGAACCTCTCTCACTAAATATGTTAAAAATATTTTTCTATGCCAAGAAGTCCCCCAAAATTTAAATAATACCTACCTTTGCCTAATCCCTAAAGTTCCTAATGCTAACTAATTAAAGAACTTTAGGCCCATTGGGATATGTAACACCATTTATAAATTAATCACTAAAATTATATCCAATATGATAAAACCCCTCCTTAACAATATTATTAGCCCTTTCCAATCAAGCTTCATAAAAAATAGAAGAGCTTCTGATAACAGAATTATCATCCAGGAAGTTATTAAAAAACTTAAAAACATGAAAGGATCCAACTCAAAAATGATAATCAAAATAGATCTAGAGAAAGCTTTTGACCGTATTGAGTGGTCCTTCATTCATAGAACACCAACCTACTTTAACTTTCCCCCCAAGATCACCAAGCTAATTATGAACTGCAATACTACTAGTAGCATAGCAGTTCTCGTTAATGGGACTAGCACGAATTTTTTCTCCCTATCTAGAGGCATCCGACAAGGAGACCCATTATCCTCCTATATTTTTGTGTTATGCATGGAAATGCTTTCTAGATTTATTAATCATCAAGTTGATTGTACAAATTGAGATCTTATTTTCCTCAACACCAAAGGCTATAATCTATCCCATATATTTTTTTGCCGACGATCTCACTCTATTGGCCACTGTTAATGAAAAAACCATCAAATCAATTTCTAATACATTAACTATTTTCAGTAACCTACCTGGACAAAAGATTAATGATACGAAATCTAAAATCATATTCTCTAAGAATTGTCCCTTAAACACTCAAAAAGATACTACTCGCCTATTAAACATTCCCATAGGCTATAACTTTGGAAAATATTTGGGCTTCCCCATACTAGACAAATGTCCTAGACCAAATGATTTCCTCTACATTTTAGACAATATGAGAACTAAATTGGCAAAGTGAAAAATAAATTACCTCAATTTGGTAGGGAGACCAACTCTAATCCAAACAACCCTTAATAATATCCCTAATCATTCTATGCAATACATTATGCTCCCTAAAAATACCTTAAACAACATTGACCGACTTCAAAGAAATTGTTTATAGCGCAGTACCCAAGAGAAATAAAGACTTCACTTAATTAACTGGGATACGGTTACTACTCCTAAGGCAGAGGAAGGACTGGGGTTAGTCAAAGCAAGACATAGGAATAAAGTTATGCTTGCAAATCTCACATGGCGCCTTTACAATAACACCACCTCTCCCTGAGCTAAGGTCTTGATTAACTAATATGCTCATAAAACTAATCCAAAATATTTTATTTGGAAAAACATTTGGAAAGGTTGGGATCTATGTAACAAAGGGTTGTCATGGAACATAGGAAAGGGAGAACGCATAAAATTCTGATTAGATAAATGGTGCTCGGACCTTCAAACTATTAGAGGGAAAATTCAAGGGGCCCTACTAAAAGAGGAGGAAAATTCACCACTTAGTGAGATCAATGATAATAATAGTTGGAAGTTGGACAATATTTATTTTACCCTACCAACATCAATAGTAGATGACATAAAAAACACTTTTATCCCTAAGGACTACCCTAATCAAGACAACCAATTCTGGTCCTTAACAAGTAATGACTTATTTAGCCAAAAAAACAGCCTTACATCTCTTAAATCCCATAGAAGACACCAAAGCAAGGTTTACGTGGATTTGGAAATTAAAGTCCCCCCAAAAAAATTAACTTCCTACTTTGGCTCTGTTATTACAACAAAATACCCTGTACCTTCATCACATAGACTTGAATATTGATGATACATGCACAATATGTAGATTTGAAAAGGAAACTATCACCCACATCTTCTTGAGCTGCCCCATAGCCAAAAACATTTGGAGACACTTTGGAATAGAACCTGTAGTCTCTAATGACAACCATTGGCTTGACTCTATCAGGATCATGAAGCCAAATAAAATACATTCATGTCTAGATTGGAAAGATATCTTCCCTTTCGCAATTTGACATATTTGGTTCAATCGAAATTCTAATAACATTAACAATAAAACAAATGAAATTCCAGTTTCCCTCACTATCACAAAGGCAGCAGAATTCAAATACCTGACAGGAAATACACTCCCAAAGATCAACACTCACACAATCAAAATATATTGGAACCCCCCCTCCAAAAATTATTACAAGCTTAACTGTGATAGTGCCATTATTAATAACAAAAAAAGAGTGGATTGGGAGGAATAATCAGAGATAGCCAAGGGATATGGATACTAGGCTATCAAAAAAATACTACTCTCATTACCGACACTCAAGGAGAGCTGCTTGCACCGGAAGAAGGACTACGCATGGCAATTCAACTTAAGTTACAACCAATCGAAGTGGAAACTGATTCGACAGAGGTAATCAACCTACTACATACTGATCACCATATTTACAAACATATTATTAATTCATGCAGGTGGTCAATCGCTCAGTTGGGGTACCCGCTAATCAAACATAGTTTCCGTGAAGCTAATGGAGTGGCACATATTTTGGCGAAGGACAATCTGAAGCTCCACAACTTGAATAAAACTTCTTGCACCTCCTCCTAGTGTGGAGATTGCAATGAAAGATGATGTTGTAAGGAAGGAGCATGTTAGAACGATCTCAGAAGAGATCTGTAAAAACCTAGCTAGTATGGAAAATGTTAATGCTTTGAATAATTTCATTTTGTTTAATAGTTTGCACAGTTTATTTCGATTTATTTGATTTCAGGTTTTCGGTTTATTCGGTTGATTTGCGATTTATAGTTTTAAAAAGTTCTATGTTCGAATCGGTGAGCAGTTCTAATGGTTTGGTTTTCGGTTAAACCAAAAAACCAAAGTTTTTTACCATCTTTTTGACTTTTAGTCTGTTACCCGGTGTAACGATTCAGCCTGTCGTTTCGAGAGTTTTAGCCCCGTTTTCCCCATTTCTGCTTCATTTTTGTGTGTTTCATCTCTTTCATATTGTGTTAAGTTGGTTGGCACGGGTTCGGAGCGGTGGTGGGGAGAAATGAGACACTTAGTCTCTTAAGTTGGTTAAATAGTTAGAAAGGTCAACCGGAAGTTGACTTATAGGTAAATGATCTAGGAATTTGGGATTTATGATTCAGATAGCTTTGTTAGGTTATTTGGGACTTAGGAGTGTTTTAGGAATGTTATTCGAAGGTTTGTGGTAGAACCAGGCTTGAATTTGGATTTTTGGCGATTTCTGGTCGGAAGTAGAAAATTAGCTATCGGGGGTCCGAATGGAATTCTGAAAGTTGAAATAGGTTGGTAGAGTCATTTATGATGTGTGTACAAAAGTGTAGGTCATTCGGACATAGTTTGGTTGGTTTCGGCGTTGTTGGCGAATTTCGGAAGTCTAGAAATTCTTAGGCTTGAATTTTGAGTTAAATTGGTGTTTTAATATTTTTTTGGGTGGTTCAAAGGTTCGACTAGGTTTGGGTGATGATATATGACGTGTTGGTATATTTGGTTGAGGCCCTGAGGGGCTCGGGGTGATTTCGGATGGTCATCAGAAGGTTTGGATTTGGAAAATGCAGCAAAGTTGCTGCTGGTGCAGCCGCAGGTGCGATGATCGCAGGTGCGGTGGTCCATGCGCAGATGCAGAAAAGGAAGACCTGGCCTGGGAGCGCAGGTGCGGATGTTGGGTCGCACATGCGAGCTCGCAGGTGCGCACTGGGACCGCAGGTGCGGGTCTGCAGGTGCGAGAAATTGTACGCATTTGCGGACAACGCTCGACAGAAAGTATAAAAGGGTGCCTTCGCGAATTTTCACTCATTCTTCACCAATTTTGGACGAGTTTGAAGCTTTGGGCAGTGATATTTAAGAGGAATCGAAGGTTATCAACTAGGCAAGTTACTTGGGCTTCATTTATTGTGTTTGAGATGATTTTCCTACTGTTTAATCATGATATTGGTGGAAATTAAGGAAGAAATTTAGGGGATTAGGGCTTGAAATTGGAGAGCTTAATGTTAGGATTTGAGGGGTCATTTGTCATCGGATTTTTATGATTTTTGTATGTATAGACTCGGGAGTGAAAGGAGTTTCTAGTTTTGTGGTTTTTATCGGATTCCGAGATGTGGGCTCGGGGGTCGGGTTTGGCCAATTTCGGGATTGTTGATGTAATTTGATTATTTTCGCATAAATTTTGTTCCTTTAGCGTATATTGATGATATAAATATGATTTTGAATAGATTCAAGACGATTTGAGGATGAGTCGAGCGACAAGGGCATCAGGGAGTAGATTTTCATCCGATTTGAGATAAGTAACAATTGTAAATCTAGACATGAGGGTATGAAACCCCAAAATTTCATACTATTTTGTTAAATAAGGTGACGTACATGCTAGGTGACGGGCGTGTAGGCGTGCACCGGTAGGGATTGTGATTTAGTTCGTCCCGTGGAAACTGTAGAGTTGCGTATTTTGTTAAATGTTATATGATTTCTATGTGCTTTAGAAATAATTCTGTTAACTTGGGCTGAATGCCATGTTTGGGGCCTTGTGCCGAACTGTTTGGACCCACAACGGTATTTTACTACTGTCCCTCACACTGTTTTTGATAGAATATATATTCTCAGTCATGATTTATAAATGTTACTGTTAAATCATGTTCATCACTCTATTTCAAAATATATGAAAGATATTTTGGGCTAAGTCCCTTAACTTGTATTGAAATGCCCGAGTGGCTTCTAAGGACGATGACTGAGTGAGACCGAGTACTTATGCGTCGCCAATTTATCTGTTTTGCCTGTTTCTTTCCCGTTCACTTTATATTATTTCTTTCACGCTTTAATTGTTACATGCCTACTTGCTACGTGTTAGATATTGTTTCTCCTTGTTGATGATAACTGTTACTCCGTAGTTTGCTTATCCCCTTATACTTTCTTAAGGTGTTCTTGTTTGTGTTTCAGTAATATTCTAGAATGGTCTCCCTGAGTAGTATAATCTGTGTAGAGTTTTATTGAGTATAAGGATTTCAATTACCTTGTTCTGATATTTTTGGTATTTGAGAAGGGTCTTGGGTTAATTTGTGGTACTTATATATTTCTTGTGTAATTGATATGATTATGGTGGGTTTGGGTTGCACGCCGCAACATGTGGAATAAAGGTTATGTTGAGGAGGAATAAGACTGAATTGATATTATACGGTGGGATAGGATTGCATGCTGCAACATATGTAATAAGGGTGGAATGTGGTGATATGAGGGCGAGCCACGATTATGATTATTATGATATGGTGGAATCAGCTTGCACACTGCAACACTTTTATTTGTACTTTGTTGTTTATCTCGTTAAGAGGAAATAAGGAAGGATTGTGATATGTACGGCGGGATCCGTTTGCGCGCCGCAACAATTTATGTCTTTATGTTCTTTCTTTAACTGTGTATGTTGTACGGTAGCTTTGAATTGCACTTAAGGATTGGTTATAGCTGAACACTGATGAAACACGTTGTATGCTGTATTATTCCTTTCAAATTACTTTTTTTAAAACGTATTTTGCCTTCTTTTCTGTCATTAATATCCATTGTATGCACGTTTTATTGTGAGTGTCCCGCCGCGGCCTTGTCACTCCTTCGTCGATGTTAGGCTCGTCACTTACCAGTACATGGGGTCGGTTGTACTGATACTGCACTCTGCACTTTTTGTGCAGATTTTGGTGCTGGACCGAGTTGACCCTGAGTTAGCTGCTTGCTTCATCTGATCAGAGACTCAAGGTAGTCCTGTCGGCATTCACAGGCCCTGAAGTCCCCGCCTATCCTTTTTGTTTACTATTTTTCTTTTATTCAATTGGTTGTACTTCTTTCGGACAAATGTTTGTAGTATATCTTGCAATGTTCGTGGATTGTGACTCCAAATTCTGGGTAGTTGTGTATAAATGTTAAGACTATTATAGATTTCCACATTTTTTCTTTTACTTATTGCAACTTAATTGTTGTAAATTACTGAAAGGATTTAGAAATGGCTTAATGATCACTAATGTTGGCTTGCTTAGCAAGTAAAATGTTAGGCGCCATCATTGTCCCGAGGGAATTTCGGGTCGTGACAGTGATCACCTAACATCAATAAACCGAATTGAACAAAAGTTATTATAGTCAGATATCGGTTATAAAAAATGACAAATCGAAAATCGAATAAACCGAACCAAACTTCTATAAACTGAACCAGACCGACTGACGTCCACCACTAAACTCAACGTTGTATAATTTTATTAGGTTATCAGAAAGACTATTACACCTAATCGTACTTAAAAAGAGAGATTAGTAACTTGAGAAATAAGACTGATTACCTGCTGCATCAAATTAAAATACTATGGTATATATAATTAACATCTCAAAGATGACGAAAAACATTTGGACCAAGACCAAGAACAGTAAATTACGCACCTCTCTTCACGAGACAATTCAACATCCCAAGTGGTTCCAGATTTTTTTGTACCAAGTGGTTCAATTTAACTAACATGCGGGCTGCATACATACGGAGTTGAAATTTGAACTTTATGGTTCGAGATTATAATCCTTTTAAATTATTAAGTTCTAAATTAATAATTTATACATATTTATTAAATTTCTTATTGAATTTCTTAATATAAAAATGGAGTTTAAACAAAAGTTACTCAACTGGGCCGAATACGGAACCAACACTGTGACTCTGGCTGTAGATGCCCTATTTTCGTTTTTTGGTCAAACCTGGAAACTCAGTTACAATTATTGGCTTTCAGAAGTATGTGTCGGTCCACTATATAAGGAAACCATATCTCAAAACAGAAAACCCATCAAGTCGAATTACCTTTTTTTCTTGTACTGAGATGGAGTTTCAACACTTTGTTTCGTTGTTGCTATTCATCTCCTTCATCTTTCTTCTAATTCAAAAATGGAGGAAATCGAAAAAGCTACCACCTGGTCCGTGGAGGCTACCTATTATTGGAAGTGTGCATCACTTGACAAGTGGAGTACCACATCGAGTTCTAAGAAATTTATCACAAAAGTTTGGCCCGATCATGTACTTACAGCTCGGGGAAGTTCCAACAGTAGTTGTATCCTCGGCACACATGGCCAAACAAATTTTAAAAACTCATGACCTCGCTTTTGCATCTAGGCCAGAAACCATGATGGCAAAAATTATTTGTTACGATTGTAAGGATATTGCCTTTTCCCCGTATGGTGATTACTGGAGACATATGCGTAAATTGAGCACCTTGGAGCTACTTAGTGCCAAGATGGTCAAGTCCTTCAGTCCAATTCGTCATGATGAGCTCTCAAGTCTACTATCATCCATTGAATCAATGGGAGATTTGCCAATCAACTTAGTAGAAAAACTTTTATGGTTTATGAATGCTGCGACATGTAGGTCAGCATTTGGGAAAGTGTGTAAAGATCAAAAAGAGTTGATACCATTGATTCATCGAGCACTATCATTATCTGGTGGATTCGAGCTGGCTGATTTGTTCCCATCGAAAAAGTTTCTACATGGTATTAGTGGGATGCAATCTAAACTAATGGAAGCTCGTAACAAGATAGACGCAGTCTTGGACAACATTATCAATGTGCACAGAGATAATCGGGCAAATGGAAAAAGTTGCAATGGTGAGTCTGGAGCTGAAGATTTCATCGATGTTTTTCTAAAAGTCATGGAGAGCGGCGAATTACCATTTCCTCTAGAAAATGACAACATCAAAGCAGTTATTCTTGTAAGTGTATTTCATTTTTTCCCTTTGTCTTTCTTTTTTTATTTTACAAAATATCAAAACTTGGAGTTTTTACTACTCAAACTGCTTAGACTTCACTGCCACCAAACTACTTTTCTAGGATTGTTTTCTACATTTTGTTAACTACAATAACACCATATCTTTTCTTCTTCTTCTTCTTCTTCTTTTTTTTTTTTGTATCTTCTGAGCTTATGGTCTTTTTATTTTTAATGAAACGAAAGATTTGACTGTGTCGATTCCAAAGTTCAGGCAATATTTTTATGTGTTTCCGACATTAATCACAGAACTAAACTTTTTTCAGAATATTTAACTTTATGTAAAATGATGTACAATTACGTACTCGTTGATAAAATTTGATGACCATACATGGTGCAGGACATGTTCGTAGCAGGATCTGACACATCATCTTCAACCGTTATTTGGGCATTAACAGAAATGATGAAGAGTCCAAATGTCATGGCTAAAGCACAAGCTGAAGTGAGAGAAGCTTTTAAAGGAAAGAAAACATGTGATGAGGATACTGATCTTGAAAAGCTTAATTACCTAAGTTTAGTGATCAAAGAGACACTCCGGTTACACCCTCCAACTCCTCTACTTGTCCCGCGAGAATGCAGGGAGGAAACAGAGATAGATGGATTTACTATACCATTGAAAAGCAAAGTCTTGGTTAACGTATGGGCAATTGGAAGAGATCCCGAGAATTGGGAAAATCCAGAATGTTTTATACCAGAGAGATTCGAAAATAGTTCTATTGAGTTTACTGGAAATCATTTTCAACTTCTTCCCTTTGGCGCTGGAAGACGAAGTTGTCCAGGAATGCATTTTGGTTTGGCTCTTGTTACTCTGCCACTGGCCCATTTGCTTCACAAATTTGATTGGAAACTTCCCGAAGGAATGAATGCAAGGGATTTGGACATGACAGAGGCAAATGGGATATCTGCTAGAAGAGAGAAAGATCTTTACTTGATTGCTACTCCTTATGTGTCGCCTCTTGATTAACTTTGAAATTTTGCTTTTAATGCTGCTTGCTTCACTTGTTTTAGGGTGCACAAGCATTGAATAAGTTAAGTACATGCTTGTAATATTTTATTTAGCCTTCCTGTTTCATCTCCAGTGTTATTGTACCATGATGAGTAATAGATCAAATAAATGAAACTCTATTTCGATTTTCTTACGCCCTCTGATCAACATTAGCTGTAAAGACATTTTTATGTTTGAGTGGTTCCATTTTAAAGTGATAGATTGTAAGAGGGTTTGGGAAAAGCCACCTTGTAAAGCTGTTCACACTGATTTTTTTCCAACTATTCACACGGTGTATTATGACTTGCGTGCATCATTGGTTCGGGTTTTTGAGAGGTTCAGAAATTTTTTTAGAAGTGGCTCTCATTTGAGAAGCTCGAAGTTGAAGGAATTAGCCAAGGTTTGACTTTTGAGTATTTGACCACGGATCGGAGTTTCGTCGGTTCCGGTATGTTCGGATGGTGATTTTGAACTTGAACGCATGCCCCCAATTTCATTTGGATGTTTCTAAAAGGTTTCAGCATCATTTGGCGGAAGTTGGCAATTTAAAGGTTTAGCATTTTTCTAGGTTTGACCATAGTTTGACTTTAAGCCTATCGAGTCCGGATTTTTGTTTCGGAACTTGGAATAGGTCTGTTTCGTCATTTGAAACTTGCCTGCATATTTTGGTTTCATTTGGAGTTCATTTGATATGGTTCGGACGCTTAGTTGCGATTCTAGAAGTTCATTGTGATTTTCATGTGTTCTGGCGTCCGATTCGTGATTCTAGAGGTTATTTTGATGTTTTGATCGCTCGAGAGAGTTTGTTTTCTATTTTTAGACTTGTGAGGATGTTTGGTTTAGAGCCTCAAGGGCTCGGATGAGTTTTGTACGCGTTTCAGAGTGTTGGAAGAAGGTTCAGCTTTGCTTGTGTCTCTATTCTCGCATTTACGAGGTTTTCATCGCATTTGCGATGTTCGCATTTGCGAGATAATTCTACCATTTGTGACGATATGCTGGGGCATGGGAGTTCGCATTTGTGAACTATTTCATCACATTTGCGATTAAGCAGCTCCGCATTTGCGACACAAATAGTCACTTTTGCGAAAACTTTGAGTTCACATTTGCGAGCCTAGTGTCGCATTCGCAACTTTGACAGAGCTGGTCAACCTTCGCTTTTGCGATACCTTTGTCGCATTTGCGATTCGGATGTTGCAAATGCGACATCTGAGGTTGGTATTAAGACTTCCATTTCGAGACTTAGCTTCATTTTATCATGTTTTGAACCCTAGCCTCGATGGGAGGCGATTTTGTGGAAGGATGTTCATACCAAATCATTGGGTAAGTACCTCTAATAAATTTTCAATTGTATTTTTGTGATTATACATTAGATTTAACACCAAATTGATGAGAATCTAAAGGAAAATTTGGGGAAAATTATAAAATCTTTCAAAATGAAAAATGGTGATTTGAAGGACGAATTGATGTCGGAAATTATTAATTTTGGTATGGTTGAACTCGTATCGGAATGGTGTTCGGATTTTGTAAAATTTAACAAATTCGGAGGTGCCGTCCCAGGGGTGGGGGTGACTTTTATTGAATTTTTGCTTATTATATAAGGATCATAGCTTTGTTAATTGAAATTATTTTCTCTTGCATTGTTTAATGTATTTAAGTCATCTTTGGCTTGATTGAGCCGAGCGGAGGTGAATTTGTAAAGGAAAGGTTAATTTGAGTATTGATTGGGCCGAATCGAGGTAAGTGTCTTGCCTAACTTTGGGTGGGGGAAACTACCCCTTAGGAATTGAGTTCATTGTTCTATCTTGTTATGTGAAAGCGGTGTACTCAAGGTAACGAGTGGGTCCACGGTCAACATGTGGTATTTGAACGGTTTAGATTGTCTAGTGTCTTCCCATGTCTTTAATTGAATTGTCATAACATGTGGTATCTCATTGTTAGTCTACTCTTGCATGATTTATTAGACATTGTTAGCACCTACTATACTTCTTACTCGTTATTTGGCCTTATATGCCTTAGTTGAAGTAATTACCTTCCTTATTACCTTGTCACCTATTAATTGTTGAGTTTCTTCTATGTCTTTGTGCTTAGCTGCTACCTGTTCTAATTGTTGTGATTGCATACTTAGTTATCACGTACCTTACCTGCCCTGTCATTTTGTAAAGTTTGTTATATTCCTCCGGGTTTTACTTGGTTCCTTTGTTGTTGTGCAATGATACCCTTCATTGTAGAAATTCTTGTAAATGGAGTTATTTAATTGTTTTTGTTGATTTAAATTATTGTAAAGGGGATCGGGTTGCACGCCGCTACAGGTAAAATAAGGGAGGTTGTGACATAAAGGATGATATGTATGTTGTGATATTGTTATTGTGCAGTGGGATCGGGTTCCACGTCGCAAAAGGTGAAATAAGGGTGGACTGTTATGGTGAAATAAGGGTGAATTATGATATTGATTTTATATGGTGGGATCGGGTTGCGCGCCGCAACATACTTTGTTTATTGTCATAATATTTATATTGTACGGTGGGACCAGGTTGCAAGCCGCGACATGTGAAATAAGGGTGAATTTTGATATTGATATTATATGGTGGGATCGGGTTGTGCGCTGCAACATATTTTTAGTTTGTGTTCCCTATTTGTTGCACTGGCTTCGGTTCTTTCGTACGAGACTCTGAGAATTTGCATTTCTGGTTGTTAACTCTTTTTCCGAGTATCGAGTTATTTTCATTGACTTACGCCTTACCGTCATTTCTTGAGTTCTTTTTCTAATACCATCATTTTGGTAAATTAATTTTCAAGGTGAATTTACTACGTTGAATCATTACCCTTTGTCCTGCTCAGTGTGTCTGTAATATAGTGATTTTAAATAAAAGAACTAATATCATGCTGCCTTTTGTAACTTTTAAGTTAAAACTAGCCGTATATATCAGTATTTATCATTTCTAATTGTTATCATATTTTATTTCAATTGTTTCTCAACTTAATCTCCTTAACTTGTTTGAGGTTTTTATTTACTTAGAAAGGGATTGTTACTATGTTTTAATTAAATAAATTCTATATTAAATTCAATAGCTTATCTAATGTTGTATTTTATTGGAAAATATTATTTTCTTCACCCAAATAATTTATAAAATATACTCCTATTTTTTATTGATTTCCTACTTGGTCTAGAAACTATAATTTTACTTCATGATATATATAAATAAAAAATTGAACATGTTAATTAGCATTTGACACGGATATTATGTACCGAGCTAAGTGAGATGGAAAGATGTGAGCACAAGATGCCATGTGTGTTAAGGGTTTTGAAGTTGTGGTTTATGATGTGAGATTACGAGAAGTGGGATTGTTGAAATTGTGTATTAGAAATGATTTGATTGGTTGAGTTGAGTTGACATTATTTTCCATATTTGAGCACATTTATACTTTATTTGTACCACAACTATGTTGTTGTTTAATTACTTGGTTATTTCTCGTTGCCATTCGTGTTTCCCTTATCGTTACTACCGTGTGTAATCTGATTTTTGTCTGCTATTGGCATTTCTTTTATATTCCCTCCTTGTTAGCTTTATATCATATCTTACACAGTGTAGATGTTCATTGTGTGTCTTGACCTGGCCTCATCACCACTCTACGAGGTTAGGCTTGATATTTACTGGGTACCACCGTGGTGTACTCATGCTATACTTCTGCCCTTTTTTTTTTTGTGCAGAACGAGGTACTTCAGATCGAGTCAGTTTTGAGTCTTATGTTTGATGTGGTTGGAGACTTCAAGGTACACCTGTCGGGCGTTCGCAGACTCCGAAGTCACCTTCTATTGTATTTATTTCCATTGTTTACTTCTATTCTGGAACAGTGATGTATTCATTATTTAAATGTACTCCTAAAAAGGCTTATGACTTGTACACCCGGTTCTGGGCTATTGTATCATGTTGAGACTATTGAAATATTTAGAAATTTCTCATTCATATTCATCTGCTGTTTAGTAGAATTTGTTATCTTTTCGGTATATGTTAGGCTTGCCTAGTTTTAGAGACTAGGTGCCATTGCGACTCCTGCGGAGGGATTTTGGTTCGTGACAAGTTAGTATTAGAGCTCTAGGTTCATATGCGCTACGAGTCATAAACATGTTTAGTAGGATCTTGCGGATCGGTACAGAGACGTCTGTACTTATCTTCGCGAGTCTATGAAAACTATTAAGAAATTCCACTTCTTTCATTCCTTATCGTGCGATATTGATTCAGCTCGAAGCATATATCTTATGTTCCTTTTGCATCCACTCGTGTATCATACTGCGCACTCGATATCAGTTAGGCGCCGACTGTTGGTGATGTTGTGGATGGGCTACGAGGGAGCCAGAGATGCTCAAACATTGTCTCAACGTGTCGTCTAGACTGAGGATGCAGAGGTATTGAGAGACTCTTCAGTTGTTCACATGGGGGTGCAACGGGTTCTGGCATCTGGTTGATAAGTACGAGCTGGGAATGTTTAATTGGTTGACTAGCGGTCGCTATCGTGGTTGGGTCACGGGGTGGATGTTGATTGAGGATAGTTAGTGGTGTTAAAGACTATGTGGTTCATACGGAATTTCTACTCAGTGGAAGGTACATTTTATCATTCAAGGCAATAAAGGAAGAGAGTTTGACTGTCACGAGAATAGACATGCGCTTAGTAGATGACTTGGAGTACCTTGTGATTGGTGTTGTACGAGCTGTGAAGGTTAGTTTTGCAGTTTATCAGATGTCATTTTATATGGCTTCGGACCAAGCGGGGACTCCACTAGCGGCATTCAGATTGCAGAGTCAGGTGTTACATCCGTTTGGGCCTGAGGTGAGTATATATATGATTTTGAAAGCTTCCCCGAAATTTGCATATGATTAAGGTGTCACGACCCAAATTCCGAACCCTCGGGATCGTGATGGCACCTAACACTATACTTGATAGGCAAGCCAATGTTAGAGGGATTCATCATTTAAAAGAAATAAATTATAACACGAAGTTCAATATTATCCAATAAACAAATCCAACATAATAGGTGAAATAATGTAACGAAACTCAAACTAATATTAATATCTTAATACCCAGGATTTGGAGTCACAATTCACGAACTACTAAAGAAAACTACAAGTATTTGGCTCAAAGAAAATAGTGTATAACTGCTTTGAATCAAATAAAACAGTAACTAAATAATGCAGAGAAGACTCCAGGAATCTGCGGATGCCAGCAGATCTACCTCGTGTCTCTGTGCGAATAATCAGCTATTACTCGAAATCAACTCTCATCGGAACCTAGATCTGCACAAGAAGTGCAGAGTGCAGTATCAGTACAACCGACCCCATGTACTGGTATGTGTCAAGCATAACCTCGGTGAAGTAGTGACGAGACTAGGATATGACAGCACATAAAAACCTAGACATATAAAATCATGCTAACATAAATAACAACAAATAAATAATTAAAACCGCAAATAATGGGAACGGGTCATATAGTGGGGAATTTTAGCACAAGGATCCAGATAACGAAAAGATAGATATAAACAATGATAATCCAACAAAATCGACCAATTAAAGTAAAAAGGAAATTTACACGGCATCACCCTTCATGCTTTTACTCTCAGCCTCATCAAATAATAAATATAATGTACGACATCACCCTACGTGATTTTACTCTCATCCTCACCAGATTATAAATATGAATGCATGACATCACCCTTCGTGCTTTTACTCTCTTCTTCACAATATAGATAATTCATGCACGTCATCAACCTTCGTGCTTTACACTCTTCCTCACAATATATATAATTCATGCACGGCATCACCCTTCGTGCTTTACACTCCCCCTCACCAATCACAGAATCATTAACAACATACAAAGAGGGATTTCACAAGAAACCAATATTTCATCATAGTTTATATCATCATATATCATTTAAATCTCAACTCAGTATTCACAATATTATCTATCCCGGTGGGACCGAATACCAATCTCCCAACATTTCACTAACAACAATATTCACAGATGATAGGCTTTAAGACAACCAAAATAACAAGAATTAACATTCACTCGCATGGTATGACCTGACCACAACGTATAGGTACTCGTCACCTCACCTATACATTGGATTTAGAAAAAAAAACAAGTAGCAAGTAGTCACACAGTACATTCCCTCAAGCTAAGGTTAGACACAACACTTACCTCGATTTCGCAGGCCACTCACTGCTCAAGCACTGCTTTTCCTTTAGAATTGGCCTTCAACTGACTCGTATCTAATCATAATTGGTTTAATATCATTAAATATTACTAAAGGTACTAACTTTAATGAGAGATTATGGTTTTCCTAAGTTTTTCCAACAAAATATGAAAAATCGACCCCAGGACCGATTGGTCCAAACTCGAGGTTTGGGCCAAAATCCGTTTATCGATTCTCCCCCGAGCCCGAATATGCAATTAGTTTTGGAATCTGACCCCAATTCGAGGTCTAAATTCCCAAATTTTGAAATTCCTAAGTTATACCCAAAATCACTAATTCTACCATGAAAGGTTCTAGCTTCTATGATGAAATCTCGTAAAAAGTAGTTAAGGATTGAAAGAAATGAGTTAGAGATCACTTACCTATGATTTTAGGAATAAAAATATTTTGGAAAATCGCCTCTTCTATTCTAGGGTTTTATTATTTTTGAAAAGTAGTAAAATAATGAAAAGTCCCGTATATATATATATATATATATATATATATACGCCTCAGGTCTCTATCACCGCTGTCAGCGGAATCCAAACCTTGCCCATCGCTGTCAGCGGAATAGTGGGCGCGACGGCAAAAGTTTGGGCCACATCCACCGTTGTCAGTGGAATCCCCATCGCGGCCGCGGAATCTGAACCACGGTCACGAAATTCCTAGCACTGAAGCACTTCTAGGTTCACAGACCTGCGGTTCTGCCACTATTCAAGTCCAGGTCTGTTCTAAGTCTCAAAACACTCCGTGTCCTACCCGAAACTCACCCGAGCCCTCGGGGCTCCTAACCAAACATACATGCAAGTCTAAAAACATCATACAGACTTGCTCGTGCGATCAAATCACAAAATAACAATATAAACTATGAATTTAACATCAAAACTTATGATTTTTCTCAAGAACACTTCAAATTCACTATTTTCTCAGCCGGACGTCCGAATCACGTCAAATCATCTCTGATTCTCACCAAATTTCACAAATACGACTTTCACATTATAACAAACCTCTACCGGGATCCGGGACGAAAATTTGGGGTCAATACCCTCGATTTCAAGCATTAATACATTTTTTTATTTCATTTAAAATCCAGCATAAAATGTTTCTTCAAAAATTGATTTCTAAAGCTAGGGATCTGGGAATTCAATTCCGGGCATACGACTAACTCCCATATTTTACTGTGGACCTCTCGAGACCATTGGAACACGGGTCCGGGTCCGTTTACTCAAAGCGTGACCAAAGTTAACTTAAAATAAACTTTAACTCTAAAATAATTACTATTTCATATATTTTCACATAAAGGCTTTCCGAATTCACACCTGGACTGTGCACGCAAATAAAGGTAATTAAAATTAAATGTTTCTAAGGCAAATGAGCCCAGAATGATGTCTTACATCATAAGATGACCCTTTGGGTCATCACAATCTCCACCTCTAAAACAAACGTTCGTCCTCGAACTGACATAGAAAAGTACCAGAACTGGCGAACAAGTAGGATATATACTCTGCATGTTCGACTCGGACTCCCAAATAGTTGCCTCAACAGGCGGACCCGTCCATTGCACTCGAACTGAAGGGTAACTCTTTGTCCTTAACTTACAAACCTGCCGGTCTGAAATGGCTACCGTCTCCTCCTCATAAGTCAAATACTTGTCCAATTGGACAAAACTGAAATCTAACACGTGGTACGAGTCACCATGATATTTATGAAGCATAGACACATGGAATACCAGATGAACTGAGGATAACTCTGGAAGAAACGCAAGTCTATAAGCTACCTCCCCCACTATATGAAGAATCTCAAATGGCCCGATATACCTAGGGCTCAATTTTCCCTTCTTCCCAAATCTCATAACACCCTTCATGGGGGATACCCGAAGTAATACCCTCTCTCTAACCATGAATGCCACATCACGAACTTTACGATCGGCATAACTCTTTTTCCTGGACTAAGCTACATGAAGTCGATCTTGTATAATTTTGACTCTGTCAAAGTCCTCCTAAACTAGGTATGTACCAAACAACCGAGCCTCTCCCGGCTCAAACCATCCAACTGGCGATCTGCACCGTCTACCATATAATGCCTCGTAGGGAGCCATCTGAATGCTCGACTGATAGTTGTTATTGTAGGAAAACTCCGCTAACGTCAAAAACTGATCTCAAGAACCTCCAAAGTCAATAACACAGGCGCAAATCATATCCTCCAAGTTTGAATAGTACACTCGGACTGCCCGTCCGTTTGAGGATGGAATGTTGTGCTCAACTCGACTCGCGTGCCCAACTCACGTTGAACTTCCCTCCAAAAGTGCGAGGTAAACTGCGTACCTCGATCAGAAATGATAGACACGGGCACACCGTGAAGGCGAATGATTTCTCAAATATATATCTCTGCCAACCGTTCCGAAGTATAAGTACTTCCCACTGGAATGAAATGTGCTAATTTAGTCAGCCTATCCACAATAACCCAAACATCGTCGAACTTTCTCTGAGTCCGTGGGAGTCCAACAACGAAGTCCATAGTGATACGCTCCCACATCTACTCAGGAATCTCTATCTGCTGAAGTAAACCACCGGGTCTCTGATGCTCATACTTTTCCTGTTGACAATTCAAGCAACGAGCCACATAAGCAACAATGTCCTTCTTCATCCTTCTCCACCCATAATGCTAACGTAGGTCCTGGTACATCTTGGCAGCACCCGGGTGAATAGAATACTTAGAACTGTGAGCTTTCTCAAGGGTCAACTCATGAAGCCCATCAACATTAGGCACACATATACGACCCTGCATCCTCAAAACACCGTCATCTACAACTGTAACCTGCTTGGCACCACCGTGCAAAACTGTGTCCTTAAGGACCATCAAATGCGGGTCATCATCCTGCCGATTTCTGATACGCTCGAATAAAGAAGACCGAGCGACTGTACAAGCTAAAACACTGGTGGGCGAAATATCCAGCCTTATGAACTGATTGGCAAATGTCTGAATATTTGAAGCTAACAACCTCTCACCGTCTGGAATGAATTCAAGGCTTCCCATACTCACTGCCTTCCTACTCAATGCATCGGCCACCACGTTGGCCTTCCCCAGATGATATAATATAGCGGAATCCAAACCTTGTCCATCATTGTCAGCGGAATAATGGGCGCGACGATGGAAGTTTGGGCCTCATCCACCGTTGTCAGCAGAATCCCCAGCGCGGCCGCGGAATCTGAACCACGGTCACGAAATTCCTAGCGCTGTCGTACTTCCAGGTTCAAACATGCGGTTCTGCAACTATTCAAATACAGGTCTTTTCTATGTCTCAAAATACTCCGTGTCCTACCCGAAACTCACCCGAGTCCTCGGGGCTCCTAACCAAACATACATGCAAGTCTAAAAATATTATACGAGCTTGCTTGTGCGATCAAATCACAAAAATAACACCAGAAACTATGAATTTAACATCAAAACTCATGATTTTTCTCAAGAACACTTCAAATCAACTATTTTCTCAAATGGACATCCGAATCACGTCAAATAATCTCTGATTCTCACCAAATTTCACAGATACGACTTTGACATTATAGCAAACCTGTACCGGGCTCCGGAAATAAAATATAGGCTCGATACCCACTGTTTCAAACATTAATTCATTTCTTTATTTCATTTATAATTTAGCATAATACTTTTATTCAAAAATTGATTTCTAAAGCTAGGGATCTTGGAATTCAATTCCAGGCATATGCGCAAGTCCCATATTTTACTGCGGACCTCCGTAGACCGTTGGAACACGGGTCCGTTTACTCAAAACGTTGACCAAAGTCAACTAAAAATTAACTTTAACTCTAAAAACAATTACTATTTCATATATTTTCACATAAAGGCTTTCCAGATTTACGCCCGGATTATGCATGCAAATCGAGGTAATTAAAATTAAATATTTCTAAGGCTAATGAGCCCAGAATGATGTCTTAAATTATAAGATGACTCTTTGGGTCATCACATAAGGTCTGAGATCTTGCATGGGATGATGTTGAGGCTTGTGGTGTTTCTGCATCATTAACGGATCTACAATTCTGTATCAAAGAGGGCCAGAGTAACAACTTCAGATTCACAAAAGGTCTATTCAGCGTGGGCATCTTGGTTGCGGCATTATGGGGTGCTTCAGAGGAAATATAGTGGTTTATGAGCTTCTAGGCTACGTGATTCGTGCTAGGATTTTTCTGCATTGGACTTTGGTTGGGATCATTGTGTATCGACACGGAGATGTGTTACCTCAGAGGAAAGATGAGGAGTATTCGAAGAAATGGGTCAGCTCTGTGGTGTTGGGTTAGCATAACAATGAAAGTAAATGGTCCTTTTTGAATGGGAATTCTCTACCGGCATGTGTGGCTGTACTTTTGGGTCGGAGGATTTGTGTGAATCGGTTGAGTTGGGGAGATGCAGTCCTGATGGCTTAGGTGCGTGCGGGTGGGTCTCGAATAGTTCTCAATGGTGTTGGCCACGACTAGATTCGGTTATTTGCTACGTGCTTGAGGGATATGTTGTACATTATGGCTTTCTCCTGGATAGATATTAGAAGTTAATAGAATGCTGGCATTAGTGGATATCATATGCAAACAACGTGCATTTCAGGAAGGCACCATGTGTTATGGGTTGCAGATGCTTGGCTAGTGGTATGGTGATTACGGGGTTTTGAGGCTTCTTAGGTTCAGGTTTTGTTACGCGGCTGGAAATTATACATGGGTGCTTCAATAAGATGATAGGGTGTGAGTGATGTATCAACCATTCGAGTAGCGTAGTTGAGATCAAGTATGGAAATTTTGTGGTATTCCAAAGGTTTTGGGGATGGGTGTCCTCATATGAGGACCATTTCTTGTTTGCAGATTGTGAAGAAATGTTCAAAATGGGATAACTGATGGCATAAATTATTGATAGGTTGCTATGGACTTTCAAAATGATATTTACCTGTTTGGGAATGATCAGGAATTGGTTTGGGGGATATTGAAAGCCCAATGAGAATATGTATTTTATATCTGATCAGGTTTGGGTACTCTTGTGAGGTTGATATCATGGTTATGTTGCCGAGAAGAATGGATATTATTTGTGCCCCTGGCCTATGTTATGTACCTCTCTCTTATGTGATAGTGGGATGTGAAGTTGTATGATTATTCTCTACGCATGTTGTAATTCCATTTGGGCCTTATGGCGATGTAGGTAAGATGACCCCGGTAATGTAGATTTTCTCATTACACCTTAGTTGTGCTTGTTTTCCTCCATGATGTTCTATTTCTATTCATTTCCCACAGTAATACTTGTGCACTCCATTGTGCTTGATAACAACATTCATGTGATCAGTGAACCTGAGCACTTTGGGTCGATGAGTATCCATATGTGGATTGATATATTTGGGGTCGGGCTGCACGCCGCAACGAATGTTATGTGAGATACTCTTCCTTGTGTTTTATTTTGTGTTCCATTTCCCCTATGTGGGATAAGTTGATGAAACTGTACTTTCTTATTATATTTGTTGCACTTGTTAGACAATCCTCGTACCTTGCTTTCCTTCTATTTTGCTACATGCCTTTACTGCCCGTTTGGTGTACATACCATGTTATGCAAGAATGTGGTTCCATGATGATTTGTTAGCTGGGCTGCTGGTATTGGCTGAGAAGAGGTTCTTAGACCTAAGATTCACGTTATTTCCGCTCAGATTTGGGCAATGGCTCTTGAGAGACGTGATAGCTTCTTGGCGTGTTGATTTCATGGGTATTTGTGAGTTTCTTCATGTTTCTTGTATCTTGGTCAGCGTTGTGGAGGTCCAGAACAAGGTTTTATCAAATGTGGAGCATATAGCCAGCATCAAGATTGTTATTGGGCAGCTATGATGGTCAGAAGATATTACTTTGGGCACTTGATTTGTGTGAAACATCATGTGATTGTGCCCTGAGTTGAAATTGTGGCACGATTTAGATTGTTCAGGTTTATACAGTGTATTGATGTGGCTCATATCCTATGATGAGTTTCATATGTTGCTGGTTGGATTATATCCTAAGGTTGTGGGCTAAGGATGAAGTGAGATCCTAAGTTAAGTTACGTTGTCAAGCCTATATAGGTTGGGTGATGGGGAATCACCCTCGAATGTTTGTATGGTGAGATCATGCAGTGATTTGATAGCTTTGGAACGACTCCTGGCACGTTCAAGAACGAGCCTATGTTTAAGTGGGGGAGGATGTAACGACACGACTGGTGCTTTTGAGCAATTGCGTACTACTCGAAGGTTTGAGGTCATGAGTATCTTCACATAGTGTATTATGACTTACGTGCATCATCTGTTCGGGTTTTTGAGTGGTTCAAAAAGGATTTTTAGGAGTGACTCTCATTTGAGAAGCTCGAAGTTGAAGGAATTGGACAAGGTTTGATTTTTGAGTATTTGACATCGAATAAAGGTTTTGACGGTTCCGGTAGGTCCGTATGGTTATTTTGGACTTTGGCGCATGCCCAAAATTTTATTTGGATGTTTCTAAAAGGTTCCGGCATCATTTAGCAGAAGTTGTCAATTTAAAAGTTTAGAATTTTCCTAGGTTTGACCATAGTTTAACTTTAAGCTATCGGACCATGATTTTTGTTTCTGAACTTGGAATAGGTCTGTTTCGTAATTTGGAACTTTCCTGCAAAATTTGGAATCATTTAAAGTTGATTTGATATGGTTCAGACGCTCGGTTGCGATTCTAGAAGTTCTTGAAGTTAATTGTGATTTTCATGTATTTTGGCATCCGATTCGTGATTCGAGAGGTTATTTTCATGTGTTGATCGCTCGAGCGAGTTCGTGTTATGTTTTTGGACATGTGAGGATGTTTGGTTTAGTGCCCCGAGGGCTCGGATGAGTGTTTCAGAGTGTTGGTTAAAGGTTCAACTTTGCTGGTGTCTCTGTTCTCGCATTTGTGAGATCATTCTCACATTTGTGACAATTGGCTGGGGTAGGGGAGTTTGCATTTGCGAACAATTTCATCGCATTTGCGATTAAGCAGCTCCGCATTGGCAACAGAAACAGTCGCTTTTGCGAAAACTCCGAGCTCGCATTTTCGAACCTAGTGTCGAATTTGTGACTTTGATAGAGTTGTTAAGCCTTTGCTTTTGCGATACCTTTGTCGCATTTGTGAGCGTCGCATTTGCGATACTGATGTCGCAAATGTGACATCTGAGGCTGGTATTAAGACTTCCATTTCGAGGCTTAGCTTCATATCATCATGTTTTGAACCCTAGCCTCGATGGGAAGCAATTTTGTGGAAGGATTTTCATATCAAATCATTGGGTAAGTACCTCTAATAAACTTTCAATTGTATTTTTGCTATTATACATTAGATTTAACACTAAATTCATGATAGTAAAGGCAAATTTGGGGAAAAATGTAAAATCTTTCAAATGAAAAATGGTGATTTGAAAGACAAATTGATAATTTTGGTATGGTTGAACTTGTATCGAAATGGGTGTTTGGGTTTTGTAAATTTCATCGGATTCCGAGGTGCGGGCCCGAGGGTTGACTTTTTACAAATTGTATAAGGATCATAGCTTTGTTAATTGAAATTATTTTCTCTTGCATTGTTTAATGTATTTAAGTCATCTTTGGCTAGATTGAGCCGAACAGAGGTTTATTCTAAAAGGAAAAGCTAATTTGAGTATTGATTTGGAAGAATTGAGGTAAGTGTCTTGCCTAACTTTGTGTGGGGCAAACTACCTCTTAGGAATTAGTAAAATATGCTATCTTGTTATTTGAAACCCGTGTACGCAAGGTGACGAGTGGTTACACGGCCAATATGTGGTATTTTGCCGGTTTAGATTTTCTAGTGTCTTCCCATGCCTTAAATTTAATTTTCATAACATGTGGTATCTTGTTGTTGGCCTACTCTTACATTCTTTACTTGACGCTGTTAGCACCTACTGTACTTCTTACTCGTTATTTGGCCTTATATGCCTTAGTTGAAGTTATTGTCTTCCTTATTTCCTAGTTACCTCATAATTGTTTAGTTTCATCTATGTCTTTGTGTTTAGCTGCTACCTTTACTAATTGTTGTGATTGCATACTTAGTTATCACGTACCTTACCTTCCCTGTCATTTTGTAAAGTTTGTTGTATTCCTCCGGGTTTTACTTGGTTCCTTTGTCGTTGTGTACTGATACCCTTGATTGTAGAAATTCTTGTAAAGGGAGTTATTGATTTAAATTATTGTAAGGGGGATCGGGTTGCACACCGCAACATGTGAAATAAGGAAGGTGGTGACATAAGGGAGGATATTTATATAGTGATATTGTTACTATATGGTGGATCGGGTTGCATGTCGCAACATGTGAAATAAGGGTTGACTATTATGGTGAAATAAGGGTGAATTATGATATTGATATTGTATGGTGGGATTGGGTTGCGCGCCTCAATACTTTGTTTTTTTCATGATATTGATATTTTACGGTGGGATCGGTTTGCATGCCGCAACAGGTGAAATAAGGGTGAATTGATATGCTGGAGGAAGGGTGACTTTTGATATTAATATTATATGGTTCGATCGGGTTGCATGCCTTAACACATTTTGTGTTTGTATTCCCCGTTCATTGCATTGGCTTCGGTTCTTTCATACGAGACTTTGAGAATTTGTATTTTTGGTTCTATCATGACCCAATTTCCCTCCGTTGGGTATCGTGACGGCACCTAGTCTTAAGGACTAGGTAAGCCTAACATTTAGTAAACATAAATTATAATATCGAAACTTTTAAATGCTTTTAAAAAAAAAAAAATATCTATACATTACATATCTTCCAAAAATCCGGTAAGTACGAGTCATCAGCTTTAAAGAATTTTACACTAAGTCTCCTAAAGTACAACTGTTCGGAAATAAGTACAACAGTGCGAATAGAGAAAATAAGATGGTGACTCCGGAACCGCGAACGCTGAAGCGATTTTACCTTGAGTCTCTACAACAGCAACTGTGCTGCTAACAATCAACCAGCTGGCTATGCGAACCTGGAATCTGCACATAAATGTGCAGAAGAGTAGTATAAGCACACCACAGCGGTGCCCAGTACGTATCAAGACTAACCTCGGTGAAGTAGTGACGAGAACTAGTCGAGACGCCCACTGGTCCGATAAACTTAGCATGCATAAATATAGGGCTAACAGAATATGACATCTATCTAATGACTACACAATGTAATTAACACATACCAAGTGCAAAGCGGAAGGAAAATACAACAAATAACAACAGAACATCATAATAATACCCAGAAGAATGGACGGGAACACAACCCAAAAATCGGAAATCACAATGCGGTAAGAACAAGTAGTAATTCAGCATTGCAATAGTTTTACACATTAGGCCTTAGCCAACAACCCCAAACAATTGGTCAAAGCTTCGAGTGGAGACTTTCACCCGCCAGTTTATATTGAAAGCTTTAAACTATAATCATTGCAAATAGAAAATTCCCTTGAAATACACTTCCTCATAATTTTTTTTTCCAGAAAGATAATCTTCAAACATAATTCCTTCAAGATAAATGCTTTTCAAATCTACTTTTCCAATAAATTTCGTTCAAACATAGTTTTCTGTAAGATAAATGCTTTTCAAATATACCTTTCGAAATAAATGTCTTTCAGACATAGTTTTCTGCAAGATAAATGCTTTTCAAATATACCTTTCGAAATAACAATCTTTCACACATTGTTTTCTTCAAGGAAAATGCTTTTCAACTATACTTTTCAATAAATATCTTTCGATCATAATTTCTTCAAGATAAATCTACCGGAACTCCGTTCGTAGTTCAGAATTTGTCAGACAGTACATGGGGGATCTCCCAGAGTACGTCCGTAGTCCCAAAAGTAAATATGCAGTGCTGGGGGGATCTCCCAGAATACGTCCGTAGTCCCCAAAAGTAAATATGCAGTGCTGGGGGGATCTCCCAGAATACGTCCGTAGTCCCCAAAAGTAAATATGCAGTGCTGGGGGGATCTCGCAGAATACGTCTGTAGTCCCCAAAGTAAATATGCGGTACATGGGGGATCTCCTGGAATACGTCCATAGTCCCCAATTTAAATATGCAGTGCAATGAACAAGAGAACAACCATAATACGGCAGAAACATCGCACATTTCCACAATAATCATAAGGCAACAAAAGATAGAAATACAATGTACGACGAGCAAATATATACAAGAACTTAAATCACAAGAACGGTAAAACTCAATCACAACGGATAACCATTGAAAGGAAATAATAAGCGTAAAGAAAACATCTTAACTGGGGAGAGACGCGACGTAACAATGAACTCACAGTATTCAAGTCCACAATAAGATGTCATCACAAGTCAAGAGATTCCAAGTACAAGCCAGTCGACTTAGGGATAGGTTATCTAATTTTCCTTTTTAAGGTCGAATAGTTATGAGAGATTTTCCACAATCCAAATAAGGGTAAGTAGTTAAAGACCATCCTAACTCTAATTACTGCTAAACAATTATAAGGCGAGATATTACTAATTTTGTTTAAATAGGCAGTTTATGAAGAAAAATATAGCATGATGATAAGAAAGCTAAATTCTTCAATTAAGTCAATTCAGACCAAATAGAAAACAAAGGAAAATCTAAAAGCAAGTAATTCTAATTTAAGCAATAAGAGATGAAACTAGCAATCAGGAACTAAGTCATAATCATTACAACTTCATATACGGGGAATATAACAACCTAAGAACTCTAAAAGGATAACTTCATACAAATAAGTTCGAGTACGCACTCGTCACCTCGCGTACACATGCTACAGTCAACATAGAAGACTCAAATCCTAAGGAGTAGATCCCCCACACAAGGTTAGGCATGATACTTACCTCGAAGACGACAACCCGGTACTCTAAAATGGACTTCTCGGGTGAAAAGACCTCCGGACGGCTCAAATCCAACTAGAACAACTTCAAAACACACGAAAATCGTTTAAGTAACTATTCCGAAAAATAAAGTTTCGATCTTTACAAGAATCTAAAAAATTGACCCAAAAGTCAACCCCCGGGCCCGCACCTCCAAACCCATCAAATTTTACAAAATCCGAATACCCATTCCAATATGAGTTCAACCATACAAAAGTTACTAAATTCCGATACCGTTTCGTCCTTCAAATCACGATTTTTCATTTTTGAATTTTTCTTTCAAAACCAACATTTTCCTCAACTCAAAACACAAATTAAATGATACAAATGAAGATAAAATCATGGAATATGTTAGATTCTAGGTGAGGAACACTTACCTAATCAAGTTGCTTGAAAACCCCCAAAAGAAGCTCTCAAGTCCGAAGTTTAAAACTCAAAATGTGAAGAAAATGGCTAACCCTCGATATAAAAAGATTCTGCCAGAACTTCCACATCTCCGGGACCGCATTTGCGAACTTTGGCTACTTGGTCTGGGACCGCATATGCGGTTATATAGCAGCACCAGCGGCACCGCAGAAGGGAGAAGGGGAATAGCAGGAGCGACATTCCTCGCAGATACGCACAAAGGACCGCAGAAGCGGCCACACACCTACATTCCAACTTCCGCACAAGTGGGATATCTCCCAGGACGCAAGGATTACAGAAGCGACCGGGCTCACACAGAAGCGCAGCCGCATCTGCACTCCAAGGTCGCAGGTGCGAAACACCAGAAGCAGACCTATTCATAACTATGCAATACATTCGAACCTCGTCTGAAACACACCTGGGGCCCCGTTCGAACATATCCAACAAGTCATATAACCTAAAACGGACCCGCTCGAGGTATCAAATCACATTAAAACACGACGAAACTACGAATCGCACCATGAATTGAGCTTATGAACTTTCAAATCTTTAAAATTCTAAACTTGTGCCGAAACCTATTAATTCCACCCGGAATTACACCAAATCTTGCCGACAAGTCCCAATTGACATCCCGGAGCTACTCCAACTCTCAGAATCGCATTCCGACCCCGATATCCCAAAAAGTCAATTGTGGTCAAACTTCTCCATTTTCCAACTTTCGCCGAATTACCTCAAATTACTCTACGGACCTCCAAAATCAATTCCGGATGCGCGTCTAAGTCTTAAATTACCATATGAAGCTGTTGACATTACCCAAAACTCATTCTGAAGCCGTTTACACAAAAGTCAAACCTCCGGTCAAATTTCACCGCTTAAGTTTCCAAAATTAAGATCCCTCTTCCATTTCAACTCTGGACCATCCGGTAACTGAATCCAACCATGCACACAGGCCAATATACTCAATGTGAAGTTGTTCATGACCTTGCGCCACTGAACGAAGCTTAAGTTCTCAAAACGACCGGTGGGGTCGTTACATTCTCCCTTTCTTAAAGCAAATGTTCGTCCTCGAACGTGCCAAGATTCACCTCAAACTCATCTAACCACTCAATGCACTCTTCCAACACATACCCGCGGGTGATACCATGTCACCCCGACCTACATAATTTTGATGACACAATCACAACTACAATATAGCCTTCCTATCACCATTGATAAGCCTCATACCTCAATTTCTCACCTTCTACTCATTTTCAAAAGACCATATTCTAAATCCATATCAGACATTATCCTCAACCAACTGCATCGACTCATGACTACACCCACAAGGTAAGACCACACAATATAACACATTACACATGGGCCCATAATAACTCTTTGATCACAATAGCTGCCCAAAATCAACTCAGCTTTAGCAATTAGCCTTATATCTGAAAGAACTCTGTTTCCAAGTCCCATAATACTGATAATGATGCAATAAAATCATGAAGAACTCCTTATTAGACACCTGAATCACCAAGCCCCAACTAACACCACCGGGCATACACCCCGCAAGCTAAAACTCAAGAAGCACATAACGTAAATGACTGAATATTGAAAGAGAAACACAAAAGGGAAACTTTCAAACAAGACTGGAAGGAACTACTCTCTATCAGTACAGACCCACAATCGATATAACAAGGAATGTAGGAAAACATGTAAACAAACCATAAAGATCCCATCCTGATAAAATTTCCAATGCGGTACTCAGCCCAGTCCAAACATATCGAATCACAAAATATCGTGAGGGCCTCTCCTTCAACTATAAATCACATACTGAAAATATATCATACAAATTGAAATCTCCCACTAACTCATATCGGCGAATAAAATCATAACTCTCACTTAACTCACATTTCGATAGAGTATCAAATCATAGTTCGTAAACAAAATACTTAGAGAAAAATCACATTAAGCATACCATGACGATAACAATAACTCATTTCTAGTCTTACCACTCTCAATGATGAATGAAAACAACGATAGAGACGTGCTACCGCTTTTAGAATCTCCCAACATGGCAAACATGAAAAATAGAGTGATAAGGGAACTCGTCCCGACCAGCAGAACTATAATGAAATACAATTGGTGCCCCTCTGTAACACATCAAAACATACTCGTGTGATAATATCTGGCACAACGGCCTACAGCCTACTATATGAAATACATCAACGGGACGGGCCTCCCCCTCTTGGGCGCCCTCTACTCACCTGAATACCCTATTGTGACACACTTGTCTGAATTCTGGAAAAACTTCTCACCCTATGATTGGTACCTCCACAATCAAAACAACCTCTCTGCTGACGTGGATGTGGCAACTATGAAATATGAGTACTTTGAGACCCATGAGTACTTGAAACCCCATGCGAAGCCTAAAATGCAAACTGAACTGGCTGACCCACAAAACCTCTACCATGACGTACCATGCCTCCATAATAAGGACCAGTAGATCTCTCTGACCTATGAGGCCTCCTTAGCTCTCTGTACTCTATCTCCTGGTCTCGTTTTTACCCTCGCTCCCGGTCCCACATGCCCTCTAGTCGGTGAGTGATCCCTACCACATGATGGAACGAGACGTCTGACTCTAACTCTCGAGTCATGCTGAACCGAATATTATGCCGGAGCCCCTCAATGAATCTACAGACTCATCCCTAACTGAAACAATCAAGGGAGGTGCATATATGGCCAACTCACTGAATCTGATGGAATTATCTATTACTGACATAGTGCCCTGACGCAACTGCTCCAACTCTGCGCGCCATGCCTCTCGGAGGGACTGAGGTGCAAACTCCCTCAAGAGCATCTCTGAAAACAGACCCCATGTAAGTGAAGCTGACTCGGTCGGGCTACCCGTCTCATGTTCCTTCCACCACTGACAAATCGCTCCTCTAAACTAAGATATGACAAAACCAACCCCGCTCGACTCCACCACACCCGCAGTACGAAAAATGCAGTGACACTCCTCCAAGAAACCTTGGGCATCATATGTCGCCAATCCATTGAAGATAGGAGGGTGGTACTTACTGTACCTATCAAGTTAAAGTTGTTCTCCCTCCGATGATGCCGCCATAACCACGAGTTGAACTGGGTCCCCAGGCCGTGCTTCCATGACACCTGAAACGTGACCAACACGATCTCTCTGCTCCGGAGGGTAGGCGGCGAAAGTCTGAACTTGTGATGATTCAAGGGGTCATTTTATGAATTTAGACTCCGTTCTAGGCTTATTAGACATAAAGATTAATTTTAACTACTTTTATTTGTGTGCACAGTCTCGGCGTGAAATGGGAAAGCTTTTATGTGAAAATATAAGAAACAATAATTTTTAGTATTAAAAATTTGGTTTTAGTTGACTTGAGTCTATATTTTGAGTAAACGGACTCGGATCTATATTACAAAAATCCCGGGAGGTCCGTAGTAAAATATGGGACTTGGGCGTATGCCGGAAATTGAATTCTGATGTCCCAAGCCTTAGAAATCAACTTTTGAAAGAAATTATTTTGCTGAATTATTAATGAAATAAAGAAATGAATTAACGTTTGAAGCCATTGGTATCGGGCTCGTATTTTTGTTTCGGAGCTCGATACAGGTTTGTTATGATATTTAATCCTTGTCTGCAAAATTTGGCAAGAATCGGAATTTATTTGACGTGATTCGGACGTTCGGTTGATAAATAGTGAGCTTTAAGTGTTCTTAAGAAAAATAATGAGTTTTGAGATTTAATTCATAGTTTTACATGTTGTTTTCATGATTTGATCGCACGAGCAAGTCCGTATGATGCTTTTAGACTTGCGTTCATGTTTGGTTTAGAGCCCCGAGGACTCGGGTGAGTTTCAAATAGGTTTGGGTTGTGTTGCGCTCATTCTTTCTTATGCTTCGACGTCGTTTCTTAAATCATAAATGATATCATATTAAACAAATGAGCTCCGATTTCTGTTTCAATGAAGTATTAGATCCGTATCATAATTACGAACCCTTAACAAAAAGAATCATCGAATTTGGACATCATATGAAGATTTTATGGGCATTTTACTAAGGTTCCTAGATTTTTTAGGTTAATTACGAAATTATCACTGACGGCGTATTATAAATGTGTACTATTTGCAAATATTAAAACCTACATATCTTCTTCATTATAAGGTCAAATTGAGTGATTCAAAGGCCTAAATTGATTATAATTTCACAAGGAATCCATTGGAGACATAAAATCGAATTTCAGGATCGTTTGGCATGAGAAATGAGGCAGAATAGCTGGCAAAAGAAAAAAAATAAAAATAGGGAGACTTCTTCTTCTTCTTCAAATTTTCGAACCCCACGGCCCTAGGAACGATTTTCTTCATTAAATTTCATCCCCAAGTTGTTGGTAATCAGTTCTAAACCTTACTCTTTCAATTACCCAATCTTTTTCTTCACTTTTAAATAAAAAAATAGGAATTTTCATGGTAAAAATTGAGGGTTTGGGTAGAATTATGGAATTTTGTAAAAATCGAATCTTTACCTCGAATTGATGTTGTATTTCGAAACTAATTGTATATTCGGGTTCGTGGGTGAATGGGTAAACGTAATTTGGTCCGAACCCCGAGTTTGGACTAAGCTGGCCCGGGGTCGGGTTTTTACTTTTTTTGAGAAAACTTATGAAAAATTATAATTTTCAATAAAGTTAGTTCCTTTAGCCTAATTAATGATATTGAGTTAATTATGATTAGATTCGAGCAAGTTAGAGCAAGATTCTAAAGGGAAAGTTGTAAGTGAGCAGTGAGTGGCCTGCGAAATTGAGGTAAGTGTTTGGTCTAAATTTTACTTGAGGGAATATGAATCCCCACTTGTTTGCTATGTGAAATGCATGGGCGTGGTGTATAGGTGAGGTGACGAGTATCTATGCACCACCCAATTTGCCTGATAAACATGATCCCTTTCCCCTTTCCAATTTAAAATATGATTGCCTTAATTGTTCTTTGTTTATTATTGTTTCTATGACTAGTTGGCTTTGTTATTTTGTTGTTAAATATTACTGTCGTTATTTTGGAAAGAGTATTGGTTGTTTATTTGGTTCCCTTGAGCTACAAAATATTTGAGTAGTTTGGCATTGTTTTTACCATATATATATATATATATATA
>ML253355.1:0-30207 GCA_005239495.1 Nicotiana undulata
TTTTAATTATTACTGAGTTGGCGTACTCATAAAGACCCCCTGTGCCTCTGTGCACAGATCCAGGTACTAGTTCGCAGCAGTAGCTGACGCAGTTTGGTAGCAACATTTTCACGGGATTTCGAGGTAGCTGTCCAACGTCCACAGCTTCCCCATTTCCCTTCCTTATTTAGTCTTAGCATTTGATTCAGAGACATATATTATAGTTTTAGAAGAGTTAGATTCATTTATTCCTAGATGCTCATGACTATTGACTCCAGTTCTTGGGAGGTTGTTAGACTATTTTTTTTTGGACGTTAAGACTTATTTATATAAATTTTGCTATGGTTGCTTGATTATTATTAATTGTGAAATATTATGATTGAACAAAAGCGTAGTAAAGTGATGGTTGACTAGCCTAGTTCCACGATAGGCGCCATCACGGCCTGTTAGGATTTGGGGTCGTGACAAAAATACTCAAAATGACTGGTCGGGTCATTACAAGCATCCAACACCTAAAGCTCAAATTTTAACTATTTGTTATAAACTCTATTTTGTACTTGGAATCGGATAAGTGATTCTCACTCAAATATATGTTATAACCTGAATCTATCGTTAATTTTGCCTTAGAATTAAGGATCTAAAAGAGAAAAAAGAGGATTTTTGACTTGAAAGTTAAGAAAGTATATTTTAAGGTTTTGAACAACGATGTGGATTCAAAATTGGAAAGGAATTATATATATGGACTCACGAGGCTATAGATCAATGGGATCCGACTTTTGTTTCACGATTTGTTTATGTGGTCTTGGAGTTTATCTTTTATTGACTTTAGAGATTTTGTTAAAGATGGAAGTATTATTATTTGAAATTAATTTTTATAGCTTTATTTGACTTACTTGAGTATTCTTTGGAATATATCGGACTTGTTTGGCAGATTTTGAACTAGAAAAGGCATATTTTGAAGAATGGAGTTAGTCAAAATAAAGGTAAATATCTTGCTTAACCTCGACTTGAGAATTTTTTTCCAAAGAACGTACTTATTTCCTACATGCTACCTGTTTGGGAGTACGTACATATGAAATGACAAGCGTATATGCGAATACCATGGTTCTCCATGCGTGGATTAGTATTTTAGGCTTCTTTACGCCTGATTTGATACATACTCTACTTGCGATAAGATTTATCTGCCTGTATGACTACTTGAGCTCTCATATTCACGTTAGATTCATATCTAGTCTTTTAATACCTTATTTGGACGTGATGTGCTATTTATATATTGGATATTATAGATACAATCATATATTATACACATCTATATACCCTTGTTTGTTTATTTCTCTGGTCCATATCCATCATACATATTTGTTTCTTTTGCATATATATATATATATATATCCTTGCATATGGTTCTTTTATATGGAGTGAGGTTATGACATGCGGGTTGTCCGTGTAGTTATTATGAGTATGGCATGATGGTTTATGTCATGCGGTTGATATGATTATGGTACTATCATTTAAGTCGTGCGGTTGATATAACTATGGAGCTATAATACTCGGGTGCATGGATTTGGATCTATCCCTTCGGATTCATGTAATCACCCATTTTTACCTTGGACGGTGTGTGCGCAGTATTATTGGACAATGAAAAGGTGTGGGAGGCGGCGTTAGTTGATATTAAGTTTGAGCATTTATCATTCATGGACCTCCTAAACTTATGTATATCATCTACATGTGCAAATGTATGCATTTTATATATGCATATCACCAGCTAGGTTGTCAGACACTTAGCGGGTGTTAGATTGATGTAAAGTTTGAGGTTTATAATGCGTAGACATTTTAGACTCATGCATGAGCATTCATATAGACATAATTTGAGAATTGATGTGAAATTTGAGTCTTTATCATGCACAAACACTCTAGACTCACGTAGAAGCATTGGAATTAATACTACTTGGTGGATATCTTCTTTACATGTGAATTTGATATATTTGTATATGCTTTTGATTTTGTTATTTTGAAAAGCATGTTTATTATCTTCTTCTTTGATTGTGCACCTTATTATTGATATTTATTATTTATTGTCTCTTTCCCTAATATTTTATGTGCTTATGAACTATATATATTATACAAAGTGAGTATATTTTGACTAAAACCTTGTCACTACTTTGTTGAGGTAGGCTTGATACTGACTAAGTACATGGGGTCAATTGTACTCATACTTTACCCTTTTTTTACTTGTGTAAGTTTTAGAGTTGAGTTGTTACGGAGTTCGAGAGCAAGTAGTGAAAACATTAGCATTTCCATTATTAATTGTTATTTTTTCGTGGTAGCCTAGGATCTTGTATTTATTTTTATGTATATTCAGACAAATATATATATATATATATATATATATATATTCTCAAAACACCGTTATATTTCCATTCTTAGTTGCTCATGACTTGTGACACCAGTTCTTGAATAGTTATTGAAATTTCGCATTTTTGCCTCTTATTTATATAACAATTTTTTGTTTTGGGCAGTGGCTGACCCAAACTTTTATATAAGCGAGTTCAGACATAAATTGAAATTGTTTACCTTGAAAACGATATATTTAATTACGTGTTTCTAAAATATGCAATTTATTTTAGTGCTAGTTGTTAGACAGTTGATGCTAAGTGTAATCAAAGCAGATAGAGCAAAAGAGTTAAGAAATCGAAGATAAGCAAACCGGGATGCCTAAAATCAGATGTTCGATGTTGGCCTCGGGGGTCCTCAAGGTCGAGACTCGGGGCTACCGTTGGATGGTCGATGAAGCTATATCAAACTTATAGGCTTTGGGGTGTACTATTTATGCAATAATGAGCTATAAATGAAGAACAATTAATAGAAGGCAATAAATGCAAGTAAATGAGCTAGTAGAGAGAAATAGAGAATGTTTGAGTAATGAAGCAGGGAATGTTCTTGTTCCTTGTATTCAATATTGTGTGTCTTAAAAAATGACAAGGGTCCCCTTTATATAAGAGGGTAATCCCAACATAGAACATTAACATTTATTATAAATATTTGCAATTGATACCGCCATTTAATGTCTGAGTACGAAATTGTACTTTGTTATAGAGCTATTTGCCTCAAACTTCGTGCCACTCCTCTATGTTGATCCCGAACCCGTATCACTTCGTGATCGGGCGTAAGGGATGCTCGAGGTCGGACCTCGGGCCATACCTCGGATCTCATGCGAATAAGCTACCAATAATCATAAAATTAGCCTTCCCAATTTTAGCCGTACACAGATAGTCCCCGCGTTTCTTAGAGTAGAATGATAAGAAAGGTTCTCGAATGTTCAACCCTTTAAAGTTTTCGCCACGACGTCAGCTCGTCAGAGCATTTAATGAACTCCTTCAAAAGACTGCGCGAGGTCGCTATCAGCACAATCTCCGAGAAAACCCACGACCCACCAATGGTTCATCTTTTTCGTTTCCCAAACATTGCCCATATGACCGCTATAAATATCACATCCGCACGCCATCCGAATTCTCACATCCACCTTTAAGTTTTTAGGGCTTCTTCTGTGCTCATCCCTTCCCTCAGTTTTATCTTCTCATCTCTTCTCTCATAAACCCTGATTTGGTCATGGCCAAGACTTCCATGACGATCCCTCAGAATGAGGATATTTATTCCTCCACACGCCCGGCCAAGTACAAAGTGAAAAAACCACCAAACGTTGAGCAATGTATTCCTGGCGATTTCGAGATGACCTCCGACCTTACCATCGACAAGCCTCCCAACAAACCGGGTCGATGCGAGCCCGTATCCAGGTATATAAGTATAATTCCCGAAGTCAAGAGGGTGAAAAATGATTGTGGCTGGAGGGAAACAATGCTTGTTGAGATTCCCAAGGCTGAGGAAGATATAACCACTCATAAAGTTGGCTTCCTTAGCATCTACAAATACCCTTTTACACTTGGGCCCGTAGACTCCTCCTCCCCTTCATCGATAGATCCAGTCATACTGGACTTCTGTTGCTAATACCGAGTGACACTCGGTCAAATATACCCTTCCTTTTGGAGGATCGTATACATGCTTCGATACTTTTCCAACCAGGTCAAAGGAATGACTTTTACCCTTGATCACTTGATACAGTTGTACAGTCCCCGACTCCACCGAGGGGGCTTAATCAAGCTACACCATTGGTCTGCGAAGCCATTTTTTGCGAGCATCGACAAGGACAACAACCGAGGCTGGATAAGCCGGTATGTCAGAGTAAGGACTTCGGATGTTTTCCCGGCTGATCGGATGCCGTTCCCGTAGGAATGGAACATGAGTCGTAAGTATCATTGTTTTAAATACGTCTCATTCTCCCCTTATTTCTTCTTTCTGAATCAATATTCTCTTGATAATACAGCTGTTGTCTGGTTCCCTGACGCGGTCCAGGAAATCTCAGAATGGGTCAGGCGTTTGAACTCCGCCTTTCTGTATAGTATGCGTTCATGGCGGGATTTGGCCAAAACGCGTTGGCATTCCATAAAACGCGGTAAGCTCCTTGCGTGATTGTTGCATATTTTAACGCAGGTGCTCTTCTGCAGAAGTGAAACTGACATGTTCCGCCAATACAGGCCTTGGGGATAATTGGTCAATGAGGCCGCCTCCGTCGGGTGAGGCAAGTGCTTCGAGGCCCGAGAAGGACAAGAAGAGGAAGAAGGAGACTTCGGATGAATCTCCAAAATCAAA
The DNA here is from genome assembly GCA_005239495.1 of Nicotiana undulata. Taxonomy (NCBI): domain Eukaryota; kingdom Viridiplantae; phylum Streptophyta; class Magnoliopsida; order Solanales; family Solanaceae; genus Nicotiana; species Nicotiana undulata. The sequence continues at coordinate 4,687 of ML253355.1, forward strand.
GAAAATCAGGATCCGCAGGCCCAAGACTGATGCTACAGTCCTAACTCCAGCTGTTGCAGTGAGTTTGCGTGCTGCAGATGATGATGGTGGTGACGAACACCCTCTGTCACAGGGGGAGGTCAAAAGTGCCATTATTCAGGAAGCCACTGAGCGAGGGACCCCCGAGCCGGAAATAGCTGACGGGGATCGGCCTCGATCGGAGCAAAGCACTGGCGAGGATGGAATCCCCGAGCATTGATATGGTTGTGATATGGTCCAGACCGATGAGTCTTTAGCTGCCAAGTTCAAGGGGCTCAAACCCGAAATAACTCGAGGCCAAACAAATATATCGACCGAGATCGTCGATAACCTCTGTGTGGGCCCTTCGTTTTCCTCTAGGGATATAGGCGATGCTTCGAATAGGGGTGCCGCCGATGTGGGGGTCTCTCAAAGAGAGTTTGACTCATTTAGAGACTTCTTTGCCGGTCTTGAGGATGATAGTGATCTCGATGCCCCGGTTTCCCTTGAAGAGGCAGGGAAGCTTCAAAAGTAGGTAATCTCCAGCTCTCCCTTCGATGTTCTACCTTCATTCGTTAATATCTTCCCCCCGCATTACAGGTCCAGAAGATGTACAAACATGCCTTCTCCAAGATTCATATCGAGCTCACCAGGCGCGAGGAGGAGCTTGGGAAACTCAAGTCGGAGCTCAAAGCGTCAGAGATATCCTCCTCCCGAAAGGATGAGGAGTTGAACGAACTCCGATCTAGTTTGGAGGGGGTGCGCCACGAGCGGGCTAGTTTTGCTGAGCAGGTAAATAATATGCATGAGTTTATTTCCTTTATCCCACGAGTCGGGGCTCCCTTAACATGATGCAGCCAAAGACGCGGAGGTTCTTGAGCTCAAGGAGCAGAACGAAGCTGTGACTTCGGAAAGGGACCTTTTGCAGGATAAGCTAGCCTCGACCCAGGGTTTCAGGTGAAATTTTCTCACTATCTGCGGCCAAGGTTGAAGCTGACAATCACGTTGCTTCGTAGAAAAGGGATGATATTGCTGCCAATGACCGGGCTAGGCAAATATCTGAGAAAGTAGGGCTCAAGCTGACTCGAGTTGTTATTCGTGCCCGCTTGCAAGCTAGGAGGCAAGCCCTTTAGGGAGCGAGTGTCGAAGGCGTCGATCTTGCTGACGAGATAGAGAAGGCCAAGATAGAATAGGAGGGGTCGGTGTTTCCCACATCTTCGGACGAGGGCTCAAGTGGCGATTCCGGCAGTAGCTCGTCAGATGGTGAAAGCGAGGAGTATGCCTGTTTTGTTCATTTTGCGTTTTCTTTTCCCCTTTGTACATTGGCTCCTGGGAGGAGTCTTGTGGGGGCGTGCCCTCTATAAACATATTTTTTTGTAATACAATAGGGGATTTTCTGTTTTCCAATTTCCTCCGTGTAATGGTGTTCCTTTCACTTTTGACGTTGGTATGGCTGGCGTTTAGTAGTAGAAGCTGTCGAGATTGGGTACTACCTCGGGCTAGTCCGATGTATGAATTCGGTCGGTTCTTTTTAGGACCTGTGTTAACAACGGAGGGTAGCCTCGGGATAGGACGCCATCTCGAGATATGAATGATAGTTCCATTGAAAAATTGTGTAAGTAACGATGAAGCTTCTCGAGGTCGGGGGCCGTTTCTAAGTCTCGTTGGCATTGATGCCTCTTTATAGCCCGTAATAACAATGAAGTTCCCTGAGACTGGGCATTATGCGGTAATGTGCTCGTTGGGATCCGAAGTCCCGTTGTATTTTGCAAGGTCGGGCATTCTGAACTTTTTCGGGATGGGCTTCGAGGCCGCACTCGAGGGAAAAGGTCTTTGCACGAACTTCTTCGAGTCCACACCCTTTAGGATCGAGGGTGCGCCTGGAATTTGGTCGACCCTCGTGTTGTAGGTCTCCACCTTTTGGTCGTTCTCTTCTATCCTCTTTTCTCCCGATTTAGTTCTCTTGGTGAGGTCCTCCAGCATTTTTATGATGGCGGGGCCAATTGCCGACCTTCGTTACTCGACCTTCCCGGCGCCTGCTCAACTTGAGGAGCCGTCTGCGTTGCTACTGTGCTTGGAGTCTTTTGGTGTCTTTGTAGCTGAGCGATCGCCAATTGTTGTGCCTGCAAAATTTTGAAAATATCGTGGAGGCTAACCTGCCTTTCCTCCTAGACCGGAGTGTTCTGAACCTCCCGTTCTTTCGGAGGACGCGCATCACCGTTGGTGTGGGAACTGACGTCAATATGTTGGGCGTTGCGCGAGCCCACATCCACCGGGTTCAGGTTTGGCACGCCCTCAAGGTTCCGTAGCAGTGCGCCAGCACCTGGAACAACTGCATTATTTTCTCCGCGCTCTTCGGCAACGTTGTTCTCGCGTGTATTTACTAAGTTATACATTTTGACCTGAAATCAAAGATTCTTCGGACAAGAAAACGTGTGAAAGATAACTTGTGTTTGTCAGTGAACCAGCACTAAAACAATCACTATTATTTTTAGCCCCACGGTGGGCGCAAAACTATATTTGATTATGTGGTTATAAAATATGCAGTTTATTTTAGTGCTAGTTGTTAGATAGTTGATGCTAAGTGTGATCAAAGCAGATAGAGCAAAAACAGTTAAGAAATCGAAGATAAGCAAATCGGAATGCCTTAAATCAGATGTTCGATGTTGGTCTCGGGGGTCCTCAAGGTCGAGTCTTGGGGCTACCGTTGGATGGTCGATGAAGCTATATCAAACTTATAGGCTTCGGGGTGTACTATTTATGATCAATAATGAGCTATAAATGAAGAACAATTAATATAAGGCAATAAATGCAAGTAAATGAGCTAGCAGAGAGAAATAGAGAATGTTTGAAAAATGAAGCAGAGAATGTTCTTGTTCCTTATATTCAATATTGTGTGTCTTACAAAATGACAAGGGTCCCTTTATATAAGAGGGGGAATCCCAACATAGTACATTAATATTTATTACAAAGATTTGCAATTGATATTGCTATTTAATGTCTGAATACGGAATTGTACTTTGTTACAGAGCTGCTTGCCTCAAACTTTGTGCCACTCCTCTATGCTGATCCCGAACTCGTATCACTTCGGGATCGGGCGTAAGGGATGCTCGAGGCCGGACCTCGGGCCATACCTCGGATCTCAGGCGAATAATCTACCAATAATCATAAAATTAGCCTTCCCGATTTTAGTCGTACACAGAAATCCTTAAAAATAATCGATAGTAAAAAGGATATTGAGTTAACAAACAAACATGATTTACCTATATCATTGTAACCAAATTTTGTTAACCACCAGAGTGGTATATTCCTATGACCACCAGAAGTGAAAATTTAGGATTTCTATGGTTACAATTGAAGATAAGTTAGAGAAAAATTCTCTATATTACTTGCATGCCTCGATTTTCTCATGAAGTAGCATTATCTTAAAAGAGGTTCTAAGCCATCACACAATTTGGTGTGATTAATGCATGTTCAGATAATTATGTCCCGTTCCCTGAAGGATGAGAACTTTTAATAAATATTAATCCATTCCCTGAAGTGAATGTGACAATATTAATGTGGTGTTTATCCACACCCTTCCTCCTCCAAAACTCCACAAAACAGTAGTAAAATACGCAGCCCAACAACAATACAAAAATGTCCACAAAATAGTCCACTACAAGTGAATAACTCAAACTCACGGCTTCCGATCACCGTCCTGTGAGTTCTTACAAATATAGAACGACTTACCATGAATTTACAGAAGAAAAATGGATGAAAGAGAGCATTAACCTTACCTTATTTGTTGGATAACTCATCTCTTATCGTGGTTCTTGAAACTCTAGATTTTACCTCCAATTAGAACTTGAAAGGGAGAGAAATCAATTAAGGTTTGTGGGAAATTTTGGGAGGACTTTTGAAGAGCTTATGTCTGGTTATTATGCCCTATTATCAATATAATATATGAAGAAAATAGGCCTTTAAAAGGCCTATTTGGACGACCCGAAGTGGCCCATTTTTGGGCTCTCATTTAAGCAAGTAGGTGACACACCTACTTGTCACCCAGCATCCTGCGCAGTCTCGAAAATACCCATATCTCTCTACTCTGATATCGTATTGAAAAACGGTTTAATGAATTAGAAAGTAGACTCATATATCTTCAATTTGATGGGTGAAACACCCCATCACTCTAAGTTTGGGAGAAAACCGCAGTTACATTTGACCAAATATTTCAGTAAAACTTATGAACGTAACTTGTGATCACTTTCATTGACTTTTGTTCCATAACTCGCTTGACTTCAAAACATAACACACTGTCACGCCCCAACCTCGGGGAGTGCGATCAGCGCTCAATCGAGTGAACCCGGTCGAGCCAGCCTATTAGATGACCACTACCCGACCCGCCTGTGATTAAAGAAGGCATGTTGTCTTTAGATAAACAGTAGAAGAGTTATATATATACATAGAACCTTACAAGTTGCTTACTTAATTTTTATTATATCATGGTTAAGTCCCCAAAATACATACAATTTACAAATTTGCGGAACATGAGTTTTAGAAGAATTACAACATAATGCAATGACCCGTTCCAATACCCCTATACAACCCACGTAAATGTCTACGGAGCCTCTAAGGATACAAAGACAGTTATGATAATGTCGGCGATAAGTCCTCGGCTATACCTTAAAACGTGTAAGTATATAAGCAAAAGATGTACATCATAACCCCTGGAAGAATATGGGGCTCACCAAAATCACCGAGAAGGGGATGCGCCGCTAGCTGCGATCGACATTGTCTGCTATGGAACCACCTACATTCATTCAAAGATGTAGTGCCCCCGGCAAAAAGGACGTTAGTACTGTAGAATAGTACTAGTATGTAAAGGCAAACACCAATCTTAATAGAATGAACAATGAAACAAAGAGAAGGACGTCATAATAATCAATAAGAGCTTCACAAAAATACGAAAGAAACACCAAGTAAGCATCACATAGTTTCCGATTAAATTTTCCATCTTTTTAGGTTGATAATCTTAGTTCCAAGTGCCACAACTCACAATTCCACCATGTTCCTACACGGAGTCCGGTCTCGGCCCGACCGTCTAAGCCATATCAAGTGAGACATCATCCATAAACACAATTTAAATCAATAAATCCAGCACAAGTACGACCATGTGTACGACATGGTGTCTGATACGGCCCGATCGGCTAAGCCATCTCACTTGAGACATCACCTCTTTCAATTGTTCATCTCAATTCACATTTCTTTCCCATATTTCATTACATGGCACAAACAACCTCATTTATTAAGTCGTTCTTGGCACTTGGATGCATTTTACAATTCAGATCTTTCCCTTTTTATATGTTCAAATAACATTATCATACATGTCATTAAGTCATATCATATAAGGCATTGCACACATAAGGGAATGAGCTTGGAAAATCATAATCACATGGAGGCCTTTCACATAAATTAGGTTAGCAAGCTTTATTCGACTCTTGAGACAAATTCTTAACCTTTCTTAACTCATACTCCTCACTTCAAACACACTCTCAAATAGCACGATGCATGGTAAACATTTAGAATAATTATGGAACATAAATCTTTCAACACAACACATTAAGTCCACCAATTCTAGTATGATCAAGTCAGGAACTTAAACCAAATATTCGGACACCAAGGGTTCGATTCTAAGAAGAAGAGAGTTAGTCATACATACCTTAATTGAGTTTTCCTTAATTCCTACAACAAGTTCCGGAACCCTTAGCACCTTCAATATATTTAACAATGTAGCACAATTGAACCCATAATTAGGAAAATGATCATAGCCCTAGCTCACTTGAGCATTATATCAAACATTATGTGTTTATTAAGGTTCCATGGTCCCTTTTTAGAGAAAGATTACCCCAACCCATTTCCCATTCTTTCCTATATTTGTTTTAACACTCCCCCACATATCTTAGGATCCCGTGCATTCAAGGTAACCACCCTTATCCCCATGAATTACCTCACTAATAGCCCATTATAGCTACATTTTGTGGAATTAAGAGCTTGGGTGATAGAAGCTTACCTCTTGGGAAGGAGACCTAGGTGCCTTTCTTGTTAATATTCAAGGTGTTTAGGCAAGGATTTAAAAACAATTGATGAAGACCACTTCCCCTCTCCATGACCCCTTTCCCTCACTCTATACTATCAAAAAAATATGCTCAAAATGGCCTAAGGTGGGTGTTTTAGCAGAATAGGGGTCGTGTTTTAAATTAAGAAAATGGGTGCCCCGACACAGGTCTACGGTCGCATATGCGACCGCATAATGGTTATGCGGTCCGCAAAGTGACCGCAGAAATAGCCCTCAGGGGTTTGATTTTTTTGCCTGGGTATGCGACCAGTATGCGGTCCGGATACCTGTTCTGTGGCGCATAATGCATCGTAGAACTTCCCTTCGCAAAAGTCCAAATGCGATCAACATGCGGTACGCAAAGTGATTATGCGATTGCATAATTGGCCGGCTAACGGGCCTCAATATTGGCCAACTTTCGGCTTCACTCTACGGCCATTATGCGGTCCGCAGAGTGATTATGCGGCCGCATAATGGGCCGCAGAAATGTGTTCTTCTGCAAACATTATCCTCTAAGTCTGTAGCGTATTGTTCAATCCAAAAAGTCTGAACCACAGCGAGGTTGCGAGTCCCGAAGAATTTCTACTATAATAACGCATGAATCTAACTTGGCACCACAAAATCCCGAGTTTTTGGTTAAAACTTTTTACGGGTCCTTACATCCTCCCCCACTTAAGATCATTTGTCCTTGAATGAGGATCAAGGTTCACTTAATAGCACCTTATACAACTTCAGTTATACCACATACTGTCGGCCCCAAATTTGACTAACTCCCTAATTTTCTGAAAATTTCGCCAGAGTTTCATTTGTAACTAAGCCTATCCACCTGTCAGAGAGCCCCAAAAACACATCTTAACAACATATATATATGATCAAATAATGCAACAGAACGCAAGATAACACCAGCTGAGGCCTCATAAGGAACATATAACTAGAAGGGAATGTCTTACATTAGCTGGACAATTAATACAAAATTTAGGGGGAACAAATTCATAGGACTATTACAGGGCTACTCAAACAAATGAGGGTTCTTCCTTTTCATTTCCTCCTCGGCTTCCCAAGTAGCTTCTTCCACTTGCTCGTTTCGCCATAATACCTTCACGGAGGCAATTTATTCGTTTTTAAACTTTCGAAATTGTCTATCTAGGATGGCAACTGGAATCTCTTCATATGACAACTCTTCATTAACCTCACTGGTCTCAACCGGCGTAATAGCGGACGGATCCCCAACTACCTTTTTCAACATGAACACGTGAAATACTGGGTGTATTAATGACATCTCAGGTGGTAGCTCAAGTTTGTACGCTACCTGACCTATCCTTTGAATGATTCGATTTGGCCCGACATACCTCGGAACTAATTTCCCTTTCTTCCCAAACCGCATGATCCCCTTCATGGGAGAGACCTTCAAGAACACCCAATCATCTTCCTTAAATTCTAATTCTCAGCGACGAACATCAGAATAGGATTTTTGACGACTTTGAGAAGTTTTCAATCGCTCTTTTATGATCTTAACCTTCTCCATAGCCTGATGCACAAGGTCTGGCCCTATTAATTCAGCTTCTCCAACTTCGAACCACCCAATCGGCGATCTACATCTCCTACCATACAAGGTCTCAAACTGCGCCATCCGAACACTAGCATGGAAGTTGTTGTTATAAGCAAATTCTATGAACGACAAATGATCATCCCAACTACCCTTGAAGTCAAGTACAGAAGCACACAACATGTCCTCCAGCGTCTGAATAGTCCGCTCTGCTTGCCCGCCAGTCTGTGGATAGAAAGCCGTGCTAAGATTTACCTGCATACCCAAACCTTGCTGAAATTTCTTCCAGAAATTAGTTATGAACTCCCCCCCTCGATCGGAAATGGTGGAAACTGGAGTGCCATGAAGCCTGATTATTTCCTTGATATACAATTGAGCATATTGTTCTGTAGTGTCAGTGTATTTGACTAGCAAGAAGTGTGTTGATTTCGTGAGTCGATCCACGATCACCCAAATTGAGTCAAACTTACGCGGAGTGCGCGGTAACCCTACCGCAAAATCCATATTGATCATTTCCCATTTCCACATTAGAATTTCTATATTTTGTGCTAACCCACCGGGCCTTTGGTGCTCAGCCTTCACTTACTGACAATTTGAACATTTTGCCACAAAGTTCCCCACACCCCTCTTCATGTCATTCCACCAGAAAACTTCCTTGAGATCATGATACATTTTAGTAGAACCTGGGTGCACGAAATATTTGGAAGTATGAGCTTCTGCCATGATTCTTTCCCGAAGACCATCCACGTTTGGAACACATAGTCTCCCTTGGTATCGTAATGTGTCGTCATCCATGCCAAGATAAAAAGCCGTAGTTTTATTTTTATGAATCCCTTCTTTCAGCTGCACCAACACTGGATCATTATTTTGCTTCTCCTTTACCTCCGCCACGAGTGATGATTCCGCCCTATTCCGCACAATCACTCCCCCTTCATAAGAGTCCGCAAGACGAACTCCCAAACTTGTCAACTGGTGAACCTCCCAGGCCAAGGGCCTTTGACATGCCTTCAAGTGAGCCAAACTACCCATAGATTTCCGACTAAGAGCATTTGCCACCACATTAGCTTTTTCCGGATGATACAAAATGTCGATGTCATAATCTTTGAGCAACTCAAGCCACCTTATTTGCCTCAAGTTCAATTCAATCTGTTTGAAAATGTATTGGAGGCTCTTGTGATCCGTGAATACATCTACAAGGACCCCATACAAATAATGACGCCAAATATTTAATGCAAAAACCACCGCCGCAAGCTCTATGTCATGTGTTGGATAGTTCTTTTCACGATTCTTAAGTTGCCTTGAAGCATACGCTATAACTTTACCATGTTGCATTAACACACACCCAAGACCGATCCTTGAGGCATCACAATATACCACAAACCCCTTTGTACCCTCTGGCAAGGTCAATACAGGCGCCGTAGTCAATCTTGATTTCAATTTGTGGAAGCTCTTTTCATAAGAATCGGACCACTGGAACTTAACCACTTTCTGCATCAATTTAGTCAATGGAGAGGCAAGGGTAGAAAACCCCTCCACAAATCTCCTATAATACCCGGCCAAACCCAAGAAACTACGAATTTCTGTCGGAGTGGTAGGTCTAGGACAATCCTTTACCGCTGCAATCTTTTGAGGATCAACGTTAATTCCTTCTCCAGAGGAGACATGACCTACAAATGTAACATATTCAAGCCAAAATTCATATTTCGAGAACTTTTCATACAATTACCTACCCATTCAAGGACTGGCTCGAAAAATGAAATCTGGCTGCCTTTGCTCAACAATCAACTATGGAATAACAAGCTGCCAATCAATCCATGCCCATGATAGCATCAAAATCCAACATCTTTAGTTCAACTAGGTCAGCTGAGGTCTGACGACTACAAATTGTCATCGTACAACCTCGGTAAACCTGTCTAGCAATAATCGATTCTCCAACAGGTGTAGATACCGCTAAAGGATCACTTAGTATTTCAGGAAGTATACCAAACTTCTTCACGACAAATGGGGTAATATACGATAAAGTAGATCCTGGGTCTATCAAGGCATAAACATCGTGAGAGCAAATGGTCAATATACCTGTCACAACGTCTGGTGAAGACTCCTGGTCATGTCGACCCGCTAAAACATAGATACGATTCTGGTTACCACCTGAACCGGAACCTCTACCTCTGCCTTGACCTTTACCAGCCGAAGACTGGGACTCGCGCCTTGAAGGATGCACGAACATAGATGATCCTGTTTCTGAACTCGTTGGTTGTTCCATACCCCCAAAATCTCTATTTGGGAAATCTCTCATCATATGTCCCGGATGCCCACATGTATAACAAGCATCAGAACTTGCTCGCCATTGACCAAAGTGTCCTCTACCACAGATGTCACACCGCGGCGGAAATGACCATGTATGCCTAGAACCTCCTTGTCGTTGCAAACCCGATGCCCGTGAGCTCTCACATGGTTGTGACTAAGTATGGAGGTCATACATGTAACCCTGTAACTGAGCTAGCAGAGGCCTAGGTGGCCGTCCGAAGTACTGGGGCCTATAACTACCTTGAGACTGCTCCTAAGACCCAAAAATCTCATCCTCTTACGCTGCCCTTACTCATTCCTCTCTGTACCCTGCTGCCGACACCTACCCCTTTCTATATTCTGGGTGAATACCTGAATCCGAGAGATATCCATACTATCCTGCAATGTAGCGGTGGCACATGCTTCGGTCAACTCTGGGGCCAACCCTGCTATAAACCTGTGGATACTGTCCCGCATAGTAGCAACTATGGATGGTGCATATCTGTCCAATGAGTAAAAACAGAGACTATACTCTCAAACACTCATATTGCCCTGCTTGAGGGCTATAAAATGATCGACCCGAGCCTGTCGGATATCCCACGGTAAGTAATGGTCAAGGAAGGCATCTGAAAAATTCTCCCAAACAGCTGGAGGTGCATCACGTCCCATGGACCTATCCCAACTCTCGTACCAAAGGATGGCTATATCTCGGAGTCAAAAGGATGCTAGCTCAACTGCCTCTTTCTCCGTGGCATGCATAGACGGAAAGATCATATGAAGATGATCTATGAAATCTTGCGGGTCCTCCCTTTGATCTCTCCCCGTGAACTCTGGGGGACCCAAAGAAATAAACTCTCGGACCCTTGAACTCCCAGACCCCTCAGAATACCCTGCACTAGCTGATGCCATAGCCTGTTGCTAGGTAGCTACCAACTGTGCCAACAAATGCACCGCACTCCTCAAGTCCTGATCTGATGCAAGTGGAGAGGTAATTGGATGCGCGGTATCCCTAGGAATCTCCTCAGGTGGTGGAGGAGCCGGTAATGGCTGAGTAGGGGTCTCTCCCTAGGCCTCAGATTGGACCACATTTACTAGGGTACCCTGCTGGTCCCCTCAGCTGCTGTTGTATCTCTTCTCTAGAAAGCCGTAGTCTTCCTACTCACCATCATCTGTGTATGGGAACACCAACATGTAAGTTTAACTCAAATTTCCTATAACTCATTTCTACAACACGATATAGATTTGAAATACGGGTAACCAACTCCTAAATGCCTTGTAGTTCCCTGCTTATATAATGTGGTGCACAACACATCTATAAACAAGACCCTACTAGACACGGCTTGTAGACTCCCTAGGACAGAACTGCTCTGATACCAAGTTTGTCACGCCCCGAACCTGGGGGCGAGACCGGCACCCCGTGCCTCACTTAACCTAGCGTACCAACTTGCGATTGAGGGACTTTGAACATACAATGTCATACTTTGGCCATGGGGACACATTGCAAGACAATTTGCGAAGCAAAATATAAAACTGAACGGAAACTAGCGCTGACTAACATCAATATAAAGATGAGCCGACAAGCCCGTCATAACAACTACAGCTGACAAACCAACAAAATATACATACAAGGCCTACAAGCCCAACATACAGCACTAACTGACATGATATGTATACAAGCCTCTACTGATGGATGTAATGTGATTGGAACAAGGCCCTGACCAACCCATAACATATATACATATATACACAAGATGTACACAAAACTCTAGACCCGTCAACTCCAAAGGACGTGCAGCTTATTGATCAAGCTGAACTCAGGCAACACCCACTGAGGAGGTCTACCCGTCTGTCTGTCTGAACTTGCACGCATGAAATACAGCGCCCCTATAAATGGGACGTCAGTACGAAATAATGTACCGAGTATGTAAGACAATAAAATAAATGAAAGCTGAAACTGAACTGATAATATAGTAACTGAAAATAACTGGGAGTAAAAGATGATCTGGAGATATACTTACCTGTTGATACTGACTCAACTCTCTCAACATAGTAAGAAAAATAAAAGCCCGGTCCTATAAGTAATAAGGCTCGGAACGTGTAGCTGCTCTACCGTAGTAGGCTCGCTCATAGGAGCTTAGCCATACCAGGCTCTGTATCTCGACCAAATTGGGTTCGCTCATAGGCGCTTGACCACAGTAGGCTCGGTATATAACTTACCATCTGATCAGAGGTTACCCAATAGGGGCCTGCCCATCGATTATAGCTCAATGGTGGTGAAAATATTGTAATATTATATATATATATAGACCCTCTGCTCTTGACTGGAAGAAGACAATACTTAACTGAATATAAAGTCCCGATAAGGGGGAATATTGTAACTTATTAAACTAGGGCAATGTACATAAGTTTAGGAATACGAATTTCTCCTTATGCCTCGTTATCAAACTCATGTAGTTACAAGATCATGCCAAAATGAAGGAAAGGTTTATCCTTAACATACGTTATCACAATATTTCTAATCACCAAGTTGAACTCGCCTCTTCGCACCTTAATCTACAACAACGATAATAATACTATCATTAAGTTACAAAAGGTACAACTATCACACAACAAACGACAAGCTTATTTTGTATTAAAACGGGCAGCATCTTCCCTATAATCCTTACTTCCTCCAAATTCAAGATAACACCAACAACACAAGAACACAACAATAACAACATATTTACATTATTTTCCAGCCTTATATACATCATAAAATACTACAAAACAACCCAACACAACCCAATCTCTTCATACACAAAACAACTACCGTAGTAGTGTCAAACGACCCAGAAATGTTACGACGAACGATCGGCCCATCACCCTGCATTTATGTGGTGTTTCTCAATGCCCTTCCTCCGAAAAAACTCCACAAAACAGTAATAAAACACGCAGCCCAATAGCAACACAAAATAGTCCATAAAACAGTCTGCTACAAGTGAATAACTCGAACTCACGGCTTCCGATCACCGTCCTGTGAGTTCTTACAAATATAGAACGACTTACCATGAATTTACAGCAGAAAAAATGGATGAAAGAAAGCGGTAAACTTACCTTATTTATTGGATAACTCAGATTCTATCTTGGTTCTTCAAACTCTAGGTTTTACCTCCAATTAAAACTTGAAAGGGAGAGAAAATCATGTAGGGTTTGTGGGAAATATTTGGGAGGATATTTGCAGAGCTTATGTCTGGTTATTATGCCTTATTATTAGTCTAATATATGAAGAAAATAGGCCTTTAAAAGGCCTATTTGGACGACCTGAACTGGCCCATTTTTGGGATCACATTTAAGCAAGTTGGTGACACACCTACTTGTCACCTAGCAGCCTGCACAGTCTCATAAAGATGCCCATATCTCTCTCTCCGATATCATATTGACAAACGATTTAATGCGATAAAAAGTAGACTCATAGATTTTCAATTTGTTGGGCGGAACACCTCATAACTCTAAGTATATTGGGAGAAAACCGCAGTTACATTTGACCCAAATTATCAATAAAACTTATGAACGTAACTTGTGATCACTTTCATCGACTTTTGTTTCACAACTCGCTTGACTTCAAAACATAATACACGACTATTATACGACTAACATAATTTATAACATAACCTCTTTATCATGTTAAGAACCGTAGTCTCACCCCAAAGGTACATGTTATAACATTCCCAACTTGTCGACTTTCGGCGAAACATTGTTTCCTTCAATTCCTTTAGCTTCTGAACCTTCCAACCCTCTTTGTACTTGTTGTTCATGATCTTCAATATTTTTAACCACCGAGGTAACATGAACTTACTTTATATACTTTCAAATATTATCTCATTTTTGGTCCTACATTATTTTGCTTACGACGCACTTTTACGTACAAAAATATAGGGCATAACACCCTGCTTTATTACCGCAACATTTGGGCAAAGTAGTCTACTAGTTTCCTCTACCATAATCTTAGTGAATGATGAGATAAACTGAGCTTCCACCAGCTTAGGATCTGTGATCTTTATTCCATCATCAACATACACAGAAGTGATAGAATTAGTATTTGTGCGCAACTTCCACTGAGCATGGAAATATCTAGTGTTTGAATCCCCACATTGTATCCAACTAGTTCTAGACTTTTGCCTTAGAACATGCTCCTACGCATTGCTCCACTTCTAGTAGTGCTTCCTTTCCTTAATCAATGAGAGACTGACAAAGTGGTTTCAATGATATATCAAATTATAATATCTCTAACTTTTGTTTGGCTTGAGTAAGTTTTTGTTGGTATGAATCCATATAGGTGTATAAATTCCTTAGCGCCTCCTTTAATCTTTTAAGTTCCACCCAAATTCTTGACATGGCTATCCCTCTGATTTTTCGCCTTTATACTCTCTTCACAATCTTCAAACTCTGGATGATGCAGAACAATGTTGTATAATTTAAAAAGTTTGGGATGTAAGTGCCTATGTTGGTCAATCAGAGTCACGCTTGAGCAATATTGGAGAATGATCTGACACTGGATTGAGAAAAATAGATTCAACATTACTAAATCTCAATAGCCCTTTATAATTGCCCAAAACCCAATCAATCCTATATATGCTCGGGAGTTATCATCTCTTTTGTTACACCAAGTAAAGTTCCAGCCAGTGCTCTTGAAAGGAGTTAACTGCAAGTTATCAAGTAGATCCCTGAATCCTTGAGTTTCTACTTGTGTAACTAGGGTACAAGTTCTATCCTCTGAATTCAACACATTATTAAAGTCACCACACACAAGCCAGTCAGTTGTCACTGAGAGCCAATGTGAGTAAGTTTATCCCAGAATTGTTGTCTATGCATTAGTTCATTGCTTGCATAAATCACAATGAATAGTAAACTAAGCTGAGTAATATTGATATGTACCACATAATGGATGAATTGATCACCAACCTCCAAGATTTGAACTTTTATATGTGCCTTCCACAGTAGCCAAATCCGACCATTATAAGCATGATCATAGTTATAACAAACATGTCAATCTTTACTACTTTATGTGCGATATTTTTAGATTGATTCTCTTTCACCCTTGTTTCAATTATTCTCATAACTTCTATTTTACACTTCTTCGTAAAGAGAGATATCTCGTTTTGTTTAAAGAGCCTATTGAGCCCCCCTAATGTTTCATGTGCAGATAATCATGGGGGTTGGAACTGGTTTGTGCTACTCTCCCCCGATTCTGGTGAAATGTGACTCGGAGTCAGTATCTCAAATATGTTGGTGGCTATCTACTGATTTGTAGGGCAACTAACTTGGTTGGCATTCGATAATTGAACATGTAGCTTACCATCAACAACTATTTTCCCATGATTTTACTGGCCTGGATTCTATTAGGGTACTACTAGAACAAGAAAGTCTTGCATTGCTAGGGGGAGTTGTATTATGTGTTTATCAGCAACAACATGTTCTTGAGGATCAACTTGATCAGTTACAATAGTAGTATGCTCCTTGGATACCCATTTAGAAACAACCTTCCTCCTTCTCTTGGCCCTCATCTTCTTCTTAGGTTGTTCTACAAAATCATCTTTATCCTCTTGTGCTTTTTTCTACCAGTACTCATCGGGATCATGGACAAATTTAGCACAACCAACACAATACTTTGGCCTCCAATCATATCATATATCTTGATGAATCACACCAGGTGAGGTTTGCAATTCAATACAGTTAGAGGGTGTGCTATGTTTGTTTCTACTAGCACTCTAGCATAGGAAATGCGATTCATCTCAACTATAAATAGATCATCGTACAGAGGTTTATCAATTACACTGGCCAATTTACTCAGTGATTCTGTAGACCCGTAGCCAACATGCAGACTAGGGAATTTCACTAGTAGCGGAATAACAGTCAAGCAATCAGGATCAAAGAAAAAAGTCAACAATCCAATTCTTCTATATAAACGGCTTGTTATGATACGTATAAGGACCATGCCACACTGGAAGATCCATGTCTCATATAGAATCAAATCTAAATATGTAATAACTATCATCATAGTATATGATTTTGGGTTTGGTGACAAAATTGCAAATATTCTCCGCATAATTCTCCATAGATTTGACATATGAAGTATCACCCAATACATACCCAATCAGATATGACCTCCAGTACTCCTCTTGTTCTCTAATGTCTTCCTCAACGATTTTAACAACAAAAGTGTCACCACGCATAACAGGAGGAATATATGTGAGGGGTTTACCCCTTTGTGAGCTACGATTCCGTTGGTAGGGTTTCTTCTTTTATGGGGAATCTTCCTTCAAACCCTGTTTCACCATCGAAGGAGATGTTGCAGCAACAGTATTAGGTTTCGTAGAATTCACAACTTCAAAAAATTGGAGTCGACGAGGAATTTCAGTCCCCATTGTTCTCACAACTCCTTTTCCAACCGGGACAGGTTGATTCTCAGTTTTCTCCACACTTTTCAGTTCTTCCTGGATGGGTTGAAATTTGAGAGCCAGGAACCTACCGAACGTTAATGGATGCATATGATGTTGAATCCCACTCGCCGGCGAGACTAGCTGACATCACCGTCGCGTACAAGTCATTTTCTCACCGTTTGTGTACGTTAGCAATAAGAGGAAAAAACAAGATTTCCACTAATAGCCATATAGGTGAGAACTTCCTTTTCAAGTAAACAATATTCTTCTCTCACAAAATTGTAATATTTTTTTAATTGAAATACACGTCCAAATATAATATTAAATTTCAAATATGTTTTTTTAATAAAACATACTATATTGTTTCAAAAAATACTATTTTTTTCAATTCTCATATTTTTTATGTCCGTATTTGGTAAGTTTCTTATTTTGTAGTAAACGAAATTTTTGGAAGCACTCTTTCCAAGTTTGGTTGTAGAGGATGCTTTAGACACCTTTGCTCAATTTTTTTCCTTGGTAAAAAGAAGTCATTTCCTCTATTCTACTTACGACATCCCAAATTATTTGGTATTGCTTTATTAAGTTGTAACATTTTTCATAATCTTTTAAAGAAACTTCAATATTTTAAATTTTTTATTTGAATGATTATGGTAATATATTTACATAATAGGTAAAAATCAAACAAAAGAAGACTCTCACCGTAACAGGGCCCCACCACCCTCTAAAAAGACACACCCCTTCCACAGATAATAAAGTTAGAAGAGTGTGTGTGTGTGTTTGAGAGGTGGGGTTGTCTTAAACGGAAAGAAGAAGAAAAGAGATTTGGTATATAACAGTAGCAGAAACTGAAAAAGTTTTTGATGGAAATAGACTAGAATAATAAATAAATAAATAAACATAAGAAGGGAAAGAGAAAGAGAAAAAAGGTGTATTGTATTTGATCCAGAACTAGAAGGGGTTGTGGAATTTAGGGGATGACGTCTTCTACTAGTAGTGAGAAACAGCCATTAGTGGAGTTAACGAAAGGCGTCAATGGCCTCGAAAAGGTCCTTCTCCGGGAGGTTCGCGGCAGTTCTGCCGAGGTACATCGCGTTTTAAAAAAATGTCATTTTCGTTTTTTAGTGGGCAATGTGTAGATTTTGCGAGAGATCTTTTCTTTTTCTTTCTGTGTTTCTGGGTCATTCTGGATTATCTTATGATTTATTTGATTGTTACTTGTTTTTTGTGTAGATTTTGTGGGGAATTGTTGTTGTTATAAGGAATACACGTTTAATTTCTTGAATCTTAGTGGTTTTTGTGTGGATTTTGTGGGGTATCTTTGTTAGGTTTTTATTGTCATTTTTTTTTGTTGAAATTTTAGGGGGTAATGTTTTGATATTTTGAGAGATCTTTTATTTTTCTTGTTCCGTGTAATTGGGTTTCTGGGTTATTTTTAAAAAATTACGATTTCTTGAAGTTTAGTGGTTTTATGTATATAATTTCTTTTTGATCTCTTGATGTTCAATGGGTAATATGTAGATTTTGTGGGAGATCTTTCCATTTTCTTTCTTCGTGTTATTTGGTTTCTATGTTATTTTGGAAAATTTGTTATTTCTTGCATTTTACTGTTTTTATGTGTAATTGGGGTTTTTTTGTTAAAGGAATACATGTTTTGATTTCTTGAATCTTAGTGGTTTCCGTGTAGATTTTGTGGGTATCTTTGTTAGTTTTTATTGGGTCCCTTTTTTTTTTTTGATTTGTGGAATGGTTTATCTTTAAATTTATGTGATGTTTTGGTATAGATAGAGATGGGTTTTGTTTTTAAAGTATAGGGTTGGGAATTGGCCATTAGGGTGAGGATCTGAATCTGTGTAGCAATTCAGTAGAATGTCGATTATCATTGTTTGAAATGCTAATATGGTTTATTTGGCATTGCTTTAGTTTTTGCTTGTGTTTGTTTGTGTATACACCGGAGAAACTCACGTATTGCTCTTGTTATGTTGAATTGGTTTGAGATGAACATAAAACCTTCAGTTTCTGAAAGTGCATGCATCGGTAGAAACCCATAAAGAATTGATCTTAGAGGGCTTGCGGTTTATGTTGAGTCCACACTATCCTTGCTGTTTATCTTAGCCCCGGGCCTTAGATACTGGCTATTGTTATTACAGGTCATTTATCTTTTGGTTTTTATGCTTCTGTTACTATTCTTACGATTTCTGCTGTAGTTACTAATGAACTGTCTTTTCTTGTTTTATGCTGAAGATACTAATGAATTGTCTTTTCTTGTTTTTATTTCCGTATTCCTGAGCCGAGGGTCTATTGGAAACAACCTCTCTGCCCTATCCGGGTAGGGGTAAGATCTGCGTACGTATTACCCTCCCCAGACCCCACTTTGTGGGATTTTACTGGGTAGTTGTTGTTGTTGTTGTTTTCCTGCCAGTTGGAGTGGCTGCCGTTTTCAAGTAGTTGACTATTGCGTTTGAGCTTTTGATGATTAAGGAATGTGGCTTTATTGGAACTTGATGAAAATGTTTTTTCGCAACATTGTTGGATGTACTTTCAAATCAAAACCAAGAGGATTAAACTTCTCAAATCTCTAGGAGAGTGAAAGTGTAGTGAAACAGATTGTGTACCCCAAGATATGCTCCGCACTTTCAGGTTTCATTGAGCAACAGCCTTGCTCCTTGTGCGTATTCTTACATTTGTAGTTATTATTGACTCGCATAAGTTTGTGAAGAGTAGTCAGGGAAGGTATATATATACTGTATACGTTAAGCTGGTGAATGGCGTTGCAAGATTTTGCCCGACTTTCCTCCATTTATTATTACTGACTTGGTGTACAGAGACCTGTCTTCTGTTTGGATGAATTCTCATTATCAGGTTTTCCTTCTGGGAGAATCTTAGGCATTCTGTTTCTTTTTTTCTTTTGGGTGGAGGATTGGTTTTTTTCCTGTTTACAATATGCAATTTTTTGAAGTTTTTATAAAGCTCTTTTGTGTTCAATGTGTCATTAATTTTTTCTGCACTCTTTTATATGCTTTTAGCATTTTAGTTTAGTTATCAACATCCCTTCTTAAGTGTCCTCCTCTTTGCAGGTGTATCTCTATGGCGGTCAGGTGACATCTTGGAAGAATGATCACGGAGAGGAATTGCTTTTCGTTAGTAGTAAGGTATTTTTCGTGTTGTACCTTCTTGATGGAATATTGTGTCAAACAGCTATTACAAAAATGACTTTCTGTTAGTTGCCTATGTATTCTGACTGCTACTTTTGAAATACTTATGGATCAATTTCTAAGGCAAGGTTTTGGTTGACGGAGGGAAAGCCAATTTCAAGAATTTCTGGAATATATTGTTACATAGAAATTTTTCATCCTCTTCCCATTGATTGAGTTGAAGAGTTTCCTCCCTTCGCTGACCACCTTTGACCTATAATTTGGGCGGACTATCCAGCACATGTTTCTATGAGTGCCGAAACATTTAGCTCTTCTGAGACCTAAAACTATACTTAGTAGTTAATTACCTGCAGGAGTAAAAGGGTTTGAATCTGGAGATTGTCTTGCTTCTTCAACCTTAGTGGAAACGTTAACAAGTTTATTCTGTTTATACCAGTCATTTCCCCTCTGAATGGTTGGGAGATTTTAAATAGGGCATGTACGTTAGTAGATCGGGGAACATAAACAGTTGTCTATTCGTTGGAAAAATCACTATACATATTGCTTCTATGTTACGTGGAACCTCCAAAACCTCTTGCCATGCACCCGTGTCAATCCAATACAAATTGGGTGTGGTGTGGGATATGCATCAGGTTGTCAACTCACCTGGGGTGCAGAGGCTGAAACCATGACCTAGAAGTGTAGCTTGGTTGAATATATTGTTTCGATTTCCTTAGTTACATTTTTTCCCCAATTTGTTAGGTTTTGTGTGTATACATATCAGTGTTATCAAAGGCGAAAAGCGCAAAAAAGCTCTAAGGTCCGTTGGGGCTTTAAACTCAAAGCCCAAATAAAGCGTGAGCTTAATGAAAAAAGGCGCAACGGGAGAAAAAGTAAAAATATGAATAGTAGTCCAAGACTAATCATTACAAGTATGAATAACAAATATATGGACAAAGAAATTGATTTTCTTTTTGATAAAGTGAAATTATCAATTGTTTAATGCCGCCTTTTCAGGATTACACTCGCTAGCAAGGAAAGTATGCGTTAGAGCTTTGATGTGACACTAAAGCGCCCACAAAGCAAGGCGAAGCGCTCAACGTGCTTTGAGCATCGCTTCAGGGCTTAAGCGCGCCTTTGACAACACTGATACATATATATGCATGTATTTATGTATGTAGATATGTGCTTATACACACACACACAATAAAAGGATTTATTTATACTTGGGTTAGTCCAATGAATTTTCAGTTAAACACTTCTATATTACACACTATACAGTTATTACTCATATCTTAGCTCCACTACCTGCACTCCTGACTGTATCCCTGGATCTTATAATTTAGCTGATGACATCCGACTTCCATATCTACACCTATATTGGATACCTCCTCCTGTCTTCAATAGATTGTGTTGCTGATATTAATCTGAATTTAGTGCACTTTGTTATGGACATTAAGTCAAGTCAAATTGTCTTGATTTTGAATGAGATAGGGGTTGTGTAGAATTTGAATGCCTTCTTTTGTTTCGTTTGTATAACCCCTTTACTTGGGGTAGCATATCCTTGGTGCCCATTCTTGTACAAGTTTTCTATTTACCTAACTAAAAGAGGTGAAAGAAGACGTAAATCTTTGTTATGAAGCACAATTTGAACTTTCTTCTTGATTCCTTTAATGCTGGATATAGAACCATGTCCTGCCACAGACTTCACCTGGTAAACTGTCATGTAACAGTTTAGTTGGGCATGAGATTTTTTAATTGGATGAATATGACGATGTAGGTTTATAATTGTATTACTTTTAATCTGCTACAACTTTGCAGGCCACTTTTAAGCCTCCGAAAGCAATTCGTGGTGGTATTCCTATATGTTTTCCACAGGTATTTGATATTGAAGCATCTTCTTGACTTTGCTATTTGTTGCTCATTTTGGTAACAAAATATGCTGCTTTCTCTTTGCAAAGTTTGCAAATCGTGGCTCTCTTGAGCCGCATGGATTTGCCCGAAACAGGTTTTGGAGCATTGACAAAGACCCTCCTCCATTTCCAGCAGCTACTTCTTCAAGGGCTTTTGTTGACTTGATTCTGAAACCCTCTGAGGAGGACTTGAAGATCTGGCCTCACAGGCATGGATATATACTGTCAATATACCTATTAGTCTTTTATTAGGCTTCTTTGTTACTTCCCTCTCCTTACATTGATCAATAATCATTTTTAGTTTTGAGTTCCGGCTGCGGGTAGCTTTAAGTCCCGGTGGAGATTTGATGTTGACGTCTCGAGTTAGAAACACCAACACTGATGGAAAGCCTTTCTCATTTACATTTGCGTATCACACCTATTTCTCTGTTTCAGACATCAGGTATGTTTACCGATGTGGTTTGTATTTTCTTCTTTGTTTTTCCTCCTAAGCCTTGTTCCCTTCAGATTCTGAAAAATTTACAAACTTAATTGCAGGTAAAATGAATGATATATTACCATGATAACTAGTGCTGTCTTTGTATTTCCATGAAAACTCGTGCTTGGTAATGAAAAAGTTCAGCGGGAATAACTATGGGATTATTTTTACGAGGGAAAACATGATATGCGTAGATTTACTAATTTGAGGTATCTTTTTCTTTCACCTTCACTTATGTTGGAGTTGCAAAGGGGACAGAACGTCTGAAGAGTGATTGCGCGAAATGTCTTTTTATAATAATTATTATTATCACTTGCACTAATTTTGGTTGATGTAGGTAAATGTGAATATTATATGCTTTTTAGGAAATAAGGATTATATATATAATATAGAGATGCATCAAGTCAGTGCAGGATTAACAAAAAGGTTAGCCCCGTATATAACAGATTACTGTTGAAACGAGCTAATGGTTTCTATTGTTGTCTTCTCAATATATTCATCTATACTATATTAAAAGCACGAAGGCCCTTAGCGAAATGTCATTCGTCTTTTTTAACCTGTAATTGAACACAATAGTAATTTTAGTTATTTTCATAATATGTAGGAATAATCATTAATTATTTTTCTAATATTTAGGGACAATCATTTAATTAATAGCCTAATATTAGGACTTTGATATGGAAAATATATAATTATCTTTTTGGTGTATAACTTTTTGTGTAAGAGTCCTTGACGAGCTAATTTTATTTTATTTTTTTTGTTAAAAAGTTTTAGGTTTAGTATTGTTTATTTTCTTTTTCAGAACTCCTTTTCTTCGTATAATTTTTGTGATTTGATTATACAATGAGATACTATAATTTATTCCTTTTCTAATATGTTAGAAATAGTTCATATAATATTTATTATTAATAAAAATAAATTTGTTGAAAAAAAAAATGAACAAGGGAACAACTTTTCAAAAAAAGAAAATAAAAAAAATTCTTAAGTTTTGAAGGATTATATTTCACTGTTGAAATTAAAAAGAAGCATGATAAATATGAATTTAAAGAGATTGAATTAAAAATCAAAATAAATTTTTAGTTGAATATATTGACTGATGATTGATAACTTCTATGAATATTCATCATTTTAGGAAAAATTAACTTTTATTTATCACTCAAACATAGTATTTTAATATGTATTTATATAGTATTTTAAATTCTTTCTTATTGAGATAGTGTACACGCGCAAAGCGCGTATCATAAGACTAGTATGTCAAATTGCAGCAGAGAGCTGACTGAATTAAGCATCTATACTTCAACTATAACAGGTGTAGCTTTACCCTCAATGCACCTCTGGTCCCATAATATTATGAAACAAACACAAGCTGGAATTGATCTCAATATCTGCATTATTACTTTACACAGTACCTCAATCCGTAAATACTACTAGTACTTTTCTTTACCTTTTCATCAGAAAAATAAATTCCTTCATACCACCTGCTGGCTCATGGAAAGGTTAGCAATCTCAACGATACCCACTATATTGAATGAGTCAAACTTGTTCCAGGCAGTTTTCCACATCTGACAATCTCCAGAACTTCTCATTAACAAAAACGACGTTGGAATTAATTAAGACCAAATCTTCCGCCCTTTGTTCTATTATTTTGTTCTCTTCCCTAATGGACAAAAGCATATGTGGTACAATTTCTATCCTAGCATGATAGATGAGGTAGATGAGGTGAGTTAAAGTAGAACTTAGAGACAAACTTTGGAGTGTAGGTGCATAGAGAGACCGTACATGGCCATCAACTCTTTGGATCTGTCAATGATTTACTTGCAATACAATCATACTCAAAGAGGCTCCCTTATTTGTTGAAAAATTAGCATATTATATCACTAATTTGGTCAATTCGGAGGTTCTGCAGATCATCTCTTAAAATGCATGCACCTCCCTGTATCATCTTCTAGTGTTTTTAAAAGTGGAAAGTGCAAAAAATAAATAAATTAGAAGGCTACTGGGCTCTAACGGAGAAGCAAGAAGCTAAAAGCATGGTTCTTCCCGATGAAGTGCAGTATTTTCAAAAGCTACAAGAATTACCTAATGGTAGATCTGAATGAACGTGTGTGGATATAGTGATGGCGACGGAGTACATGGGGGATATGGTACTCTAGGAATGGGGAAAGGATATTTAAAAGTTCGACTTAGCTTATGAGTTAATTTTAGCTAACACATTTTAAGAAGAGGAGGCACACTTGATAACATTTATTATTGGAGATGACCATAGACAAATAGACTTTGTCTTTGGCGCAGATATTTGCAGACTGGAAGAATTGGATTTGCATACTAGAAGAAAAAAGAAAAAGTTATTGCTTAAAGAAGAAAAAAAGGAAGAATTAAAGAAACATAAGTAGTAGAAGAAGAGGCATTACAAACTCGAGAAGAAGACAAGGACGACAAAGAGAATATTGAAGTATGCAAAGGAGTCTCAGTACTCAATAACATAATGTCCTTTTTCACCCTTCCTTTCTTTGTTTATTTTTACATCTTTGTTTCGAATAAAGTTTCCGCTTTTACCTTCTAAAGCGAGACACAAAGAAGCAGTTGTTTCTTTTTGGCGTCCAATTCATGTCTTTGATTACTTCACTTGGGCCTTGGGTATTGACTTTTAGCTACCTAAGCCTTAAATCCTTCTGTCAATGGTGAATCCTTGGTTCACAACCAAATCAGTGCCATATAGGTTTCTCTTTGTACTTTACCAGCACATGCGCTTCACATCACTCACGAAGCAATAATCCCTTGCTTTATATCCCTCAATCAGTTTAAGCTATGAATCAATGGCCTTTATTGACACTACTGTCTCTGTCTCTACACCTCAATTACTGGTTATGCGTCTCCTCCAAACCAAGTACAAGAGGCAGGCTAAGTTCCCCGTCCTCTTATGGTGTAGTCCGTTCACTTGTTTGAAACAGTGAAGTATCTAATGTTCACCTTACACAAAAACATTTTGTAATGTGACATGTCTGAAGAAAAGCATTTTTTCAATTTATAAATTGTCTAAAGGAATGTGTGTTAGCAAAGATCTCATAGATGCTTCTCACTAGACGCCATTATCAAAAAGGAAATGTTTATGAGTAGACTTATAGGTTTGTAGTACTTGACTGCTTCACTATGAAAGTTGTACTATTGCTCTTGTCAGGTTCGGGATTTAAAAAGAGAACCTCCTTAATTATTATTTTAAAATATGGCTTTGGCATCGGTTTTAGAATTTCATGTTTTGGTAAACTTTTGTAAGACCTAAATTTAGTTGCCTCTTTGTAGAGATTTATGTTTGGAATTCTCTATTTATGCATATATCTTGTACAGAATATTTTTCCGACCGTGTGAATTAATTTTACTTTCTTAAAGAGCAAGCATAGAGCTCAGGGGGGAAAAAGGAAGAAGCTTCAGCTCCCTTGCTCTTCTTTTCTCTCAACTGCCATCTGGTCTCTCTTGCTATTACGTAGCCTCTTTTTTTTTAATCATTAAGCATTAAGAATAAAGAACAGAAACTCTTAGGCTTGTTTCTTCATCCTCATCTTTTCCTCTTTAAGTTTTTAGTTTTAATTTCAATTCATGATCTGAAAAAGGGGTGGGGGGGGGGGGGGTTCTGGTGGCTTTTTCCTTTTGCAGGTT